>VZTU01006423.1:67911-170286 GCA_013400835.1 Zapornia atra | reverse complement strand
TTAGATTGCATTAAGATGTGTGTTTTTTTAATAATTTTTTAGCATGCTTTACAAGTGGTAGAAACTTTTTGTCGAATAAATAGAAATTTCAAGGTGGTCTTCTCTTAAAAACCCAAACATGCTCAACTTGGATATTTTTGTTATTTCAAAAGGCACGTCAGTCATCCTGTAGCATGGCTTATTGCACTAATGTTAAGCTCTTGCTAGAGGGGAGGCTATATAGTCTCCTTTTTTTTTTCATGTAGCCTGGCAAAAAAAAAGAGGAAGGTGTCCAAGAAGTCTGAATCTTGCTGCAGTAGTTTGCTCTTTCATTGTATTAAAAGGATAAATGCTGGTGTAGTGTCTGATTTCATTCATTGTCCCCAGTGGGACAGAGGAGAAAGTCTGCTTTAAAAATTAAGAAATAAAAATGTTTTTTAAAAGTCCTAGCAACTTAATTTTAAATATGATCTGTGTTACAGTCTTGATAACATACTAAACGTGCTAATTTTGCACGTCCTTAACAGTGTTGAACCATTGTAAAATTAAGGAGGTTAGTTTCTCTGTTACTAGGATGTAAAATCTGCTGGCACATTTTTCAAAAACACTGAACTAACTATGAAAGAATACTCCTTTTTGACAAACATGCCTTGTCAAAATTACAACTATGTGTTGTAATTTAATACAGCTATAATAGGGAAGAATGGTCAAGGCATCTGCCTGACACATTGGCTGAAGCACAGGCCTGACAGTACAGAAATGTAATTATTTTACTTTGTTCTGTTAATGTTACAGTGTTTCCTCTCTGCTTAGGTGCTTGGGCACAGGTTTAAAATTTGTCCTGGAATTCTGTTAGTAAAACCACATTATAGGTACAGTTGATCTGGGCACTTGTATAGTATGGTCAGTGAGAATTAAATACAAAAGAACTATATCTTAGTTTACCAAAAAAGCACACCAAACCCAAAATCCCAAAGACTTTGGTTTGTAGAGCAAGTCCATACTGATTCCGTTTGCATTATTTCACTTAAGCTGTCCTTGTTCTTGCCCAGTGTGTTCTTGAACTTGCAGCCTGGAAACTAGGTGCTTTCTGGTTTGTGTAACAGTTGACTAGGTGACTAACTATATTATCAGTGGCTTTCAGAATTTTTTTTTTTAAAAAAACTCACAAAAGATTATTCTATTTTTTTTCTATCCATCTAGCACTTGGTCAGTGAATGGTTAAGTGAAAAGAGTGATAAAACAGGGAAGCCTACAGACAGTCTGTCAGAAAGGCCTCTACGCATAACTACGGACCCTGAAGTTCTGGCTACTCAGCTGAATTCTTTACCAGGTCTCACTTACAGTCCACATGTATATTCAACTCCAAAGCACTATATTCGTTTTACTTCACCATTCCTTTCAGAAAAGAGGAGGAAAAAAGAACCTGTGGAAAGCGTTACTGGCTCTTGTAAGAAGGTAATGCTTCTCTTCATTATGGTTCCCCATCCCATATTAATTAAAAGTAACTCTTTATTTGCTAGTATGAATTCAGGCAGAGAAAAGCTGGTTGGAAAACCAATTCTGTAATGTGTAATGCATTCTGAAACATTTATCATTAAACTGGTAAGTCACTGATTTTAACTTCTTTATCACAGCGTTGGTTGAAGCAGGCTTTGGAAGAAGAAAATACAACAATTATCGACAGATTTAACTCACCATCACATGAGAGCTCTAGAAGTCCAGCCATCAATGGTGAAAATAAAAGTCCTTTATTACTGAATGACGGCTGTGCTTTAACAGGTGAACCTTTTCTTAATATAGTACATAAGAACTATGGCAAAAGTAGTTAAATGTCCAAGGTGGTGTTTCTTGTGAAAATTCCAGTGGTATTTGCAGTGTTTTCTGATACTTTCTTTGAAAGAAATGCTTAATTTCACAGTAGTTGGGATTTCTTCCACTTGAATTTATAATTGCTATTAGATAACTTAACACTGTCTCTTGTAGGGTTTACAGTCTACAAAACGCTATAATGCTTTTGCCTGTGGGTCAATATATATTTATAATTTATAATATATAATTATAATTTAATTATAAATGCATTTTCAACATATTCACAATCCCTTTTAAATTCAGTGGGCCTGTGTTGCACATAGGGAAAGATGTGAAATTTTTTATGCATAGCATGGAATGGGAACATGCTATAAACACACTTCCACAAGGATGTTGAGCATATTGCATGATTTCTGTGTACAATCCTGAACTTTTGGATTTCCACTTTTTCCTGAAGTGTTGTAAAAACATACAGAAGTTGATTTCCCTTTTGTGGAAACATAGACAGTTCTTCCCATCATCCTAGAACACAAATTTTGGTTACAGATGTATCTCTAGGCTCTTAGGAGTTTATTTTTCAGGAAACCTGCCTGCCCATGAGAGATTTTATATTCTTAGCAATTTAATGTGGAATTGATAGCACTTACAGCAATCACTTACAGTTGTTTATCTAGGTCTATTCTAGCTTTTTTTTCCTCTAATTTTAACACAGATCTAACCACACCACTGAAAAAACGAAGACTGTATCAGCTGTTGGAGTCTGCATTCTCAGAAACCTCTACACCTACTCCTTCTCCATACGCCACACCGACTCATGCTGACATCACTGCCTCTGAATCTTCATTGTTTGCTACTCCTCCCAGGGTGAAAACAGAAGATGAAGCTTGCAGAAATGGTTACAAACCCATATATTCACCAGTTACTCCTGTAACTCCATGTATACATGGAAATACCATGCACTTTGAGGTGAGATTTTTCACTGCATTTGTGTGCTCAGAGTAGGTGTGAAGACATTTGAGTTTTAAGTTGGTATTTGTACTCCTGCTGCAAGGGAGTGTTTTATGTTTCTCCAGGCTAAAATAGAAATTGACTTGCAATTTCTTATTTATTTGTTTAGAATATTTCCTCACCTGACAGTTCCCCAGAAATAAAAAGGCGAGCTTACAGTCAAGAGGTAAGGATGTTTGCCAGAAACTGCAAGTGGTGTCTTGATTGCACCTGTATGTAAATGCTTTTCACCAGCCTGGAAAGCTTTCTGGAATGTAAAGGGTGGCATCCCTGCAGGTTTTGTTTCCTTGTTACTGTCATTTTACTTATTTAATTTTCTATTTTTAACTGGTTTCTCTCCTCTCTTTTTCTGTATCACTTAAAAATCCTGATGGCTGTCATGGAAAGGAGTACCTACCTCTATCTGTAGATACAGAAAAACAACACTGATGCTTTTCAGGCTGTAGTTGGGTTTAAATTTCACATTTATTACCAGCATCTCTTAATTGTTTTCGTTGAGCCTAATGATGCCCAGTGAGAGAGCAGGGCAGAAGGGTAATAAAGGGGTTTAGTTGGATTAGTTCAGGTGCAGCAAACGTTTGAGTGCTGCTGGCTACTACCAGCCTGGAGGGTGTCCATGTCCTGCTGGGAGGACCAAGTGATGCAAGCACTAGAGGGAAGCATGGTTCTGAAGCATAACAACTACCCTGGGGACCCTTCTGCCCATACAATCATAGCTGTTGATGGAATTTAACAGTTACTTTTAAACTATCATAATTTAATATTTCAGTGTTTATCTGGCTTGAAAAGAGGGGTTTTACTTACGGACTTTTGCTTTCTAATACAAATGATTTTAAAAGACTTAATGAAAAGCTAAAAATATGTCAGTTTATAAAGGCTACTTCCAGCCATGGATATGTGCAGGGTTTCTCATGAGTAATAGCTTCAAGTAGTACAAAAGAAGTTTCTATAACTTGAGAATAGGTGTGTTTTTTTCCTCTACAGGCTACTAGTTTTAACATTGTCTTAAAATTCTGAAATGTCTCACAGAAGTGTTTTTCTTTCCATTTGAAATACATGTTTGACACTGAAGAACATTTTTATACTGAATTGAAGGAAGTGCTTTGCAACACCTTAAGACAGGGACTTGCTCCTGTTGTAGCTCCTCCCCTTCCTCTGCCAATCATAAACCCTGGCATTTAAAATTTATTTTCGCTTTGCTTAACGTGCTTTTCATTAAAATGCTTTTACCTAATATATGGCAGTAGTAGAAATGAGTATCTGCCTGTAGAGCTGTGTCTCAAAAATAATTCTATTGATGGTACTGGAAGGGAAGGCCTTTAATCCCCTTCAAGGCACAACTGAATGTCAGGATGCTTGCAGTTTTGTTGGTGAAATAGTTGACAAGCTTTTTCTCCACACAGGGATATGACCGAGCATCGATTCTAGCGCTGAACTCTTTCAGAAGTTCCAACCTGACAGAAATGGGTCTGCAAGAAATAAAGACTATTGGATACTCTAGTCCAAGGAATAGGACTGATGTTACACGGCAGTGCACTGGAGAAATGGAATCTGTGTCAGACCTCCAGCTGGGACTCGAAGTAATTGAGCAAAGTGCACTGCATAAAAACCTGGAAGCCCCCCCACATGATAGGACTGATTCAAACAGCCAGTTAGAAACTGCTCATTGTGGACGGGGCACAATTTATTCTTCCTGGGTAAAAAGTCCCGACAGGACAGGTGTAAATTTCTCAATGAATTCTAATTTAAGGGACTTGACACCTTCACATCAGTTGGAGGTAGGAGGTGGATTCAGAATAAGCGAGTCAAAGTGCCTGATTCAAGACGATGCTAGAGGCATGTTCATGGAAGCATCTGTGTTTTGTACTTCAGAAGATGGAATTGCATCTGGCTTTGGAAGGACTGTCAGTAACGACAACTTGATGGATGGAAATTGCACACCCCAGAATCCTCCACAAAAGAAAAAGGTTGTAATTTTAAGAATCATTTGGTCTGTCTCACATAGTCTGATAATGCTATTTCTATAACAAAACTATAATATAATAAAAAACAGCTGATGGCTCATCTTTAGATACTGAAATGTAGTAGATGTTATTCAGGGGAAATAACGAAGAACAAAGAATAAAGCAACATACACCCTTTAGTAAAAATATTTTTGGTATTTCGGTTTCACTGTTAGAACTACACAGAAGTGCTTAGGTCCAAGATAATTTTCTTGGCTTTTTTTTTNTTTTTTTTTTTTTTTTTACTTATTTTTTTCTGTGTTTGAAAAATAAGTATGATCTAAACCTGGTACTTAGAGCAGTTCTTGTAGGCAAGTTGTGTGGTTATGGGCGACTTTACGCAGAATACACTTTACTGTCAGGTTAGACTCCCTTCACTCCTTGCAGAAAGGATGACAAATATGGAAGGCAATAGTATCCAATGCAGCAGCTTGTGACTTTTGGGATGGAAAAGGCATCAAGTTATGCCAGGAGAGTTTTAATTACTAATACTAGAAAAAAGGTCTTCACAGAAAGGGTTGTTATGCATTGGAACAGGCTGTCCAGCCTGGTGGAGTCTCCATCTCTGGAGGTATTTAGAAGATGGTTAGATGTGGTGCTGAGGGACGTGGTCATTGGCAGGTTAGGGTGATGGTTGAACTTGATGCTCTAAAGGGTGCCTTACAACCAAGATAATTCTGTGATTCTGTCTCAGAATTCTCAGTAGTGTCCTGGTTCCAGTTGAGATAGAGCTGACACCAGGACATAAATCTTTCTTACTGGTAAGATCATATGTATTTTCTTTATGCAGCTAATGATGGGGGTAGGAGCATATTCTGTGTCTACATATGCACACAGTGGGGTTCTGGTCTTTTTGTCCCCATTGCACCCCCTTGTACATGACTGCTCCCCTATGCTCCTGCTGGGGAGCACCCATGGTTCTTTCAGAAGTTCTCAGTCAGAACTGGATTTTTGTTTGCTTTGCTTCATACTGGTACATAACTGAAGCAAGATAGCAGAGCTCTGTTCTTACCTGGTCCTGACCTTAGGAATTGTATAGATCCCATGTGTTCCTGTAGCCTGCTGTTCTGGCAAAGCCAAAAAAAACCCATAAAAAGCCAAAATTTTTGTAGCTTCACATTCTTGCTTTGTCTGAAGGTTAAATGAGTTTATTCTTAATCTGAGCAACACTTGGTGTTTCAATAACTCCCTCCTTCCTCTTGCTGACAAAGTGTTGTTACTTCTGACAGTTTATGCTATGCTAATCCCTAAATGAAAAAAGGTGTGGCCTCCCTCTGACACCCCACACAACCCTTGGATTATTTTCTAAAAGAATTTTGGGGGTACAGCTGCAAAGAGTGGGGTTTAGGCTTTTCAAGGGGGCACAGAAAAGGCAACCTTCTACAGTGCAAAAGGCAGGGACAGGAGCAGAATATTACTTAAGGAGAAGATGAGAGTTCAGGAATTTTGGAGGACAATGATAGAAGCCTGTTCCTAGGATCACACAAGACAAGTGTCCTGCAGTTACAGGACACTGTTCTGTATTTCAGGCTTTCTATGGGCATTTGCTCTATTTTTCTCTCACCCTTTTACCAGTTCATACCATTTCAGTATGGTCCTGTATGTGGTGGCCACACTGTATAGATTTCATCCATTCTCAATACTTCAGTGGTTTTAAAGATAATCCCAGTCATGTGATACAGAAATTAATATAAACTTGCTAATAAGCAAGATCAGTTCTTAACCTAAACTTTATTTTATGAAAAATATTTTTAATTTCTTGCCCTGCCACATGGATGAGCCTTTAATGGATAGAACTATTAAAGAAAGCAAGCTGCTGTGGTTGTCTCTCTGTAGAGATCAGTATCTGCTTTTACTGAGGACTAAGCCAGTTAAACTTAAAATGTTTTTCATTATTGTCCTTCAGTTTCTTGTTTTGGAATCTGTATGGCTCAGGGTAGGTTGCTGATAACTAAGAGGAAATTTACAAAGACATTTAATGTAATTTCCACTATGCTAAGTTCCTTACTGAGTGTCTGAAGGTCAGTAGTACAGTTTTCTGCTTCAAATCCTGAAGATACGTAGTAGAAACATTTGAAAATTGAAGGTAACTTACTAACAACTTGTTTTCTATAGAAGCTTCTGTGCCGTGATTTTATATATACATATATATAAAATGTAAAAACAACATTTCCTTTCATGTGTCATCATTTTTGGGGAAAAAGCTTCTACTTGGACTTTAGCATTATTAAAATATGTTCTTAATCAGTGTCTCTTGGAGTGCAGTACAGACACATACTCAGAATAAACTGGGAGAATGAAAATTTAAGTTGTGAATCCTGTATGTCAATAAAAACCTAGGAAGAGCTTAGGGAATCCTTTTAACTTATGCAGTAGAGCGAAGCAGAAGCATGCTGGGTTTTCCTTAGGAGGGATCAGACTGAGAACAGGGTGTGACATCTCTCAATTAGCTTTACTTGCATCAGCATGCTCTTAGTAAAGCTGCAGTTCCAGGAAAAATTGTCAAGTCCCTTGTAGGTTCAATCAATAGTACAACTTCAGCAGCAAATCTTTTGTTGACCTGCATCATCATCTGCTTTTTCCCTAAGGCAAAATACATACAGCTTCTCTTGGCAGAAGCTTTTCTTCACATGGTCCCTAAAGTCATTATTTGCTCAATACTCTGTAAATTCACTGTATAGATGGTGAAATTTATCTTCAATTAATCTATCCCCATTTTCTTTTAGATCCAGGTAAGTGGCATGTCTAACTGAAAGGATACACTAAATCAAAAGTGTTAGAAAGGAAACAAATGTCCATTCTAATGTTTGTTTGGTTTTTGTTTGTTCCGTAGGTATCCTTGTTAGAATACCGTAAGAGACAACGAGAAGCTAGAAAAAGTGGCTCAAAGACGGAAAACTTCCCCCTGGTTACTGTATCTCCTCATGCTGCTGGTGGAGGAAATACAAGTAGTAACAATGGTGCTAGTGATGGGTATAACAACAGTGGTGAAAATGGGGAGCAAACTGATAACGCTGCAAGCATACCTTTACCACTGCCAACTACTGTTTATAATGCAGCTCCAGAAGACGTTGGTAACAACTGTGCAATTAAAGAGTCATCTTCCAGTGAGAAGAATGAACCAGAAGTTCAGTGGTAAGCCACAAAACTAGGACTAATGTGCTGAACAATGTCTGAATTTTACAAGTCTCTTCTATTTGAAGTATAAGTTTTTCTTGATAAGGGTGCGATTGCAGGCTCCTGAGTGGAAGACCTGATTTCAGATTGGTAAAGAGTTGTCTTACCTCTTCTCTCAGAAATACAGCAGATACCTTGTATGGATTACAAGACACAAAGAACTGCCCATAAGATACTGGTTAACCTTTTTTAATTCTGCTTTGCCTTTTTATTTTCTAAGAGCAGAATAAGTACTGGTTTGAGTAGCACAAGTTGCCTGGTTCTGTAGATCATAACAGTGTTTAGGTAAAGTACAATTGTAAATCTGTAGAAAATGGCTTTGGTGAGCAGGTGTGCCCCTTCCACCACTGTGCAGGTTGGGTAGTGCATGGTTTCGAAGGTGTGTGGAGGAGGGAGCAGCAGTCACATGGAGAGGGTGCTGTAATGGTTGTGGGAGATGTGAGTTGGATTACATTGCTTTGACTCTACACTCATGTCCTCCTATCTCTGCTGCCTCATCTGTGGGTCAAAGAGAGTAGTTTTCATCTTAAATCTTAGGCCTTTCCACAAGTACTGGGGCGGGGGGGGGGAGGGGATGGGGCAAACAGGAGAACAGTCTATTGATTAGCAAAAACGTTTGGAAGACTGGAGAACATCCGGGTTTTGGTAATTTGGCTGAAGGGTATTCATGGTGTTTGCTGAAGTGCAGTGTGTAGAGCTGCATGCAGTCTGCCTAACGGCTCCTTCTGCTCAGGTAGAGAGCATGTGGTGATACTTGCATTGTTGTTTATCATCATTAAATGGCTCCCCTCTGTGCAGACCATATGTTTTGTTGGATGCCATGCCAGATATTCCCAACAACCAAAACTCCTGGGGAGAGATGGAATGTGGAGGGGGATGAGAGAGAATAACTTCAGTATGTGTAAACACTGCATATTTTCCACTGCGTTTTTGGTAGGCTTAAGGGAGATGGTCGGTTTTGGTGATGCTGTCTCCGAAATGTTACTAGTGCAGAATAAATCCCACAGATGTTCTTTATGATGTAGTGAAGGCCTAACTGCTGGGGATGAATGTGGGTGGGGGAGTTCAATATCCTTCTGCTCAAACGCTCCAGCTGTTCCAGAAGAGAAGGATTTTATAGAGCAAATTGAAGGAAGAATGAAGTGCAGCCTTCAAAGTTTCTCTGAAAAGGGGATGTAAATTCACTGCAAAGAAATGAGTGTGCTACATTGTAAGCAAAGAATGGGGAAAACAGGCCAATTTATTAGTAAGTTTTTGCAGTAACCTTGCAGGAAGCACCAGAATTCATGACAGCAGTATTGTAGATTAATGCTGTATGTTCTTGCCTGAAAGAAAAACTGAGCTTTGTGAAGTGCTGCCATTTATATTGTTCTTGATCAGATTGTGATTGTCAGATGTAATTGATGAGAGAAGATAGGGCTGTCATTTCATACCTGCTATCTGGCAAGTTAAATGTAGATGCTTGAACAGAGATACACTTGCAGTTCTGCAGTATTTATGACACTGGATCAACTATCAAAGAGTAAATTCTTTTAAAAATTATAATGATAAAAAAAAATTACTATTCCCAGCTTTGGAAGAAGACAGTTTTCTACAATAAAGAATATGAAGCAGTACCTGCAGCCTTTATTTTTTTTGAAGTGTAGCTTTTGACTTTTCAACTCTAGAAAAAGAAAAATCCCACCACAGATCTACAGATGATGTTTCCATTTTAAGAGGAATTGTCAGTTCTTGTGATGTAACATAGCTGCAGGAAATCAGTGTGTTTAAAGCGGGAGAAAATAGACATAAAATCACATTCCTTACATACAACCAGTTATTTGGCTCTTACATGCAGTCAATAGTATAAACTTTGCTCCAGTATTTGCATTAACATTGTCTTAAATTTGGTCCATAGGAGTACATGCTGTTAAATTTAAAACGTGCTTCTGTCTTCCAGGACTGCATCAACCTCTGTGGAACAAGTGAGAGAACGAAGTTACCAGAGAGCTTTGCTTCTCAGTGATCATAGGAAAGACAAGGACAGTGGTGAGTTAATTTACCATGTCAAAGGTAGATAAATCTAACCAGTTCCCCCGTGGTAGTCTGTGATCGTTCTAATACTGTGTTTGGGTCTGCTTCGTCTGTAGGGGGAGAATCACCCTGTAGGCCATGCTCACCGTCTCATGTTCAGTCTCCACCTTCATCTCATTCAAATCTCATTTCCCAGTTGCAGCTTAAGGTCCCTTCTTTCACTGAATTTATGGAAGGTCAGTAAGCAGATGACCTTGTATGACACTTGGCATATTGAACAGTCTCTTACAACTTTAATAGCTCTTTTAAAGTCAAGTATAGAGTGCTTTTAGCGATCTTTGCACCAGACTCTATTTCCCCACTTTTATATTTATCTTGCTTTCTGTCCATAGAACCCGATCCTGAAAATCCAGAGCCTGCTTCCGAATGTCCGTCCCCAGATGCTTCACAAAAGACCTGTAAGAGCCCGTCAAAAGCAAGCAAGGTAATACCTGCGGGTGTATCATACAATGTGCATATGAATATGTACATACATTGCTGACTTACCTTGAAGTTTATCTCATCATTTACTACCTAAAAGCTGTGCATAATTTGACACAAGTGAACATTTGTTGTAGTTAATATGTGCTAAAAACTTTGTTTGTGTTCTGTCTTCAGTAGCTACACTTATTTACGCATGGTCTTGCATTCTGTAGGCACAGCGGAGATTGTATCAGTGTCACCACAGCTTTGTGGGGTAGATGCTGAAGTTTAGGCTGTCTGTTGCTGTTTCTCTTACAGCAAGTGTGTATCCTGTGCCTCAGCATTTTTAATTTTCTCCCCACCATCAGGGGGAGAGAGCAGCATTCAGAGTTCTTCGCGTTCTCTTGCATGTCTAGTTGCATGTTTCTCACTGACTGACTTCCTTCTCATTCCAGCCTTCTTCACCGAGTCCTGTAGTTTCAACACCGTCACTTGGGAAAACACCCACAAAACCAGATTCACACTGGGAAACTGCAGCTAACGCACCTGAGGCCGAATGTGTGAATCACCCGAAACCCGAACTGCCACAGAAACAGCTGGCAAACAATGTCCAAGCACTTTCAAAAAATCACCCATCTCAATCACATCTGCGCAGTTCTGCTGAGCAACTTTCACATTCACAGAAGTTGCCTTCTGCACCTTTGAAGCTGCATTGTCCCCCCTCGCCTCATGTAGAAAATCCTCCCAAGTCCTCTACCCCTCATGCGCCTGTGCAGCACGGTTACCTGTCACCAAAGCCTCACTCACAGCAGTTGGGATCTCCGTACAGACCTCATCATCCACAATCGCCTCAAGTTGGAACGCCCCAGAGGGAAACACACAGAAACTTTTATCCGGCAGCACCAACCCTTCAGCCGAGCAATCAGCAGGCGGCTAGTGGACCCCTCTTCACTCAGACCACGTCAGGACAATCTTCAGCTTCTTACAGCCAGTTCAGCCAACAAAATCTGAACAGCAGTGCACCGCCTCCCCCGCCCCCCCCACCCCCTTCCTCTACATACTATCAAAACCAGCAGCCCTCTGGAAACTTTCAGAGTTACAGTCAGCTGAAGGGCAGCATACCCCAACAGACCGTGTTTTCATCCGGACCAAATCAAGCACTTCCTGGCACCGCGGGTCAGCAAACGGTGCCAGGACACCACGTAACTGCAGGGCATTTTTTGCCATCTCAGAACCCCAATATTCATCACCAGGCATCGGCGTCTGCTGCTCCACCTCCTCCTCCACCACCTCCTGCTCCAGGCCCTCACCTTGTACAGCAGCAAAGTACTCATCAGCAGCACTCTGTAGCACACGTTGTCGGTCCAGTTCACGCCGTGGCAGTAGCTCCTGGATCGCACATCCACTCTCAAGCTGCTGGTCACCATTTGCCACCACCGCCTCCACCACCAGGCCCCCTCCCCCACCACCAACCTCCCCATCCTTCAACTGGACACCAAGGTTTGCAAGCACAACACCAGCATGTTATAAACTCTGCACCTCCCCCTCCACCCCCCCCACCCTCCAACGTTATAGGCTCGGGGCATCACCCAGCGTCAGCATAAGGGTTACACCACCCCTCCCATCAAGGACCCCCCCATTTTCCTTCAAACGCTCACACTAGCGTCTCCTCCTATGCCTCCCAAGCCCCGCATCACACGACGTTAGGACCTGGACCTCAACATCAGCCTGCTGGAACAGGACCTCATTGTCCACTCCCTGGTCAGGGTCCTCACATCCAACCTCAAGGACCAAACAGTATTGCAACACCTACTGCTTCAGGGTTTTGCCCTCACCCTGGCTCTGTAACCCTTCCCCATGGGGTGCAGGGGCCGCAGCAGGCGTCACCGGTGCCAGGACAGATCCCCATTCACAGAGCACAGGTGCCGCCCACCTTTCAGAACAATTACCATGGTTCAGGGTGGCATTAAAACGGACCCCTTTAATTCTAAACATTTTTAAAATGTTCTGTAATATAAACTGTGTATATTTCATATGTACCTATTCAAGGTACTTTTTAAAGCTTGTACATGATACTTTGTATAAAAGCAAACACCAGTGCTCCTTCATTGTATTCTTTCCATTTTTTGCTTTTTAAAATTCCTGAAAAATGTGCTGTTAAGCCAGTATTAGGTATTTCTTTTTATTTTGTAAGTGAACATTCCAGCTGTTTTTTCTGGCAGTAGGTTTGATGCTGCATAATCTTTAAAATTTTATTGTTGCAGTTAAATTCATTTAGTGAATGTTTTCTATATTACTTTTATACATATGTAATTAAATAAGTACACAGGCTAAGTGATGGCACTAACATTATTTTTCCCCCCATTCTGTCAACAGTTCTTTGTGTGCATAGCGATAGGAAACGATGCAATACAAATTTTTATAGTTTTGGCGTGGACACGGCTTTTTGTTTCATCAGTTATTTGCAGAAAATGTAATTTAATGTATAGACTGTTTCTAATGTCTGACGAGTGCTGTAAATACTGTATTTCTCTGGCTTGTATTATGGCTTAAAGCTTCCTTCATTTGATAGAGTATTGTATATAATAAGTCTCTTTTGCAAAAAAGAAGTGTGATCTTTGTGGAAGTAGTACAGTATATGAACTTTGATTTTTTTTAATATACTGTCACATTGCAGCACTGGTTGGGCATTTTAATTCATGTTAATAAATCACAGTTATGTCAGTTTTAACTACTTGTCCTGAAAGGGTGGTATGTCTTCAGGGAGGTGGCCTTTACCTAAAACAAACGCCCCCTGCACTCACAGAGAGGCTGTTCCCTTCCTGACCTTGCTGCTGCAGCAGCACAGGCAGATGTGGGAGCTGGCTGGAGGAGGGGGATAGTTCCTCTGCTGAATGTAGTAGTGAGGAAAAACCACTCCAAAGGCAGCAGGGTCTCATGTCAGGTTACTGATAGGTTAATCAGGGGCTACTGATGTGTTACACAGTAGTATCATACCTCCAACACAGCACCACCTTCCAGCAGCACCGCAGGGCAGGGCAGACCCTCCTGGCAGGGAGGTTGTGGTGCTTTCCAGGAACTTGTACACATAATCTGCCCCCTGCCCAGGGGGTGCCAGGATGGGGTATGGAAGGGATGCTGGGAACCATAGAGCAGCCTCTGTTTTTTTCCTAGAAGGAAGTAGTTTTGTTCCTGCTGCTGAAGAGCAGCAGGGAGGGTAGTGCTGTTGACCAAGTGCATCGTGATTCCAAAACTGGTGTGTGACAGTGTCCTTGCACCTCAGCAGTGACTGCTCTAAGTGCTGCTCAGTAATGGCGCTGCTCTACAGCTCTGCCTCAGACAGAGAGAAGAAAACCTGAAAGGGGAGAGGATGGGAAGTGGCTGTTCCTATTCACTGAAAAGAGGTAATTCTTACTGTAGAACAAAAAAAAGGGGGCTGTTTATAATTTTAAGTTGCTCTTAATTGCTAAAAAAGTTATTAGTAATCCCAGTACACTAGAAATGCTTTCCCAGAACAAATGCTGGCTGTGGCTCCGCTATGGTTTGCACCACCACGCAGAAGAGTGCGATTAGTCCACCAATGATGATGGAAACACCAACGCACCTCAACCTGTTCTACTGCTCAGGCACTGTTGTGGCACAGATTTGCATCATCCCCCTAGCCCAAACTTCAGCTCTGGTAGGTCATTAACACAGCATCAAATGTTATGCTCCACCCAGCTAGGTCTTAGAGCAGCTGACAGGCTGGTGGCAGAACAGTTCTGGTGGTACTTGGGTTCCCCAGGTTGTGTTGCAAGGCCACGGCCAAGCAAAGAGCATCAGGTTACTCACCTCACCTGGCTTCTGTTTGAGCTGGGGCTTCAGTCAGGTCCTGGTATTTCATATGCATCCAACAAGCAGCTTCTCATGGGCTGCAGCACCTGGGGGCTACCAGGCCAGTCGGGCTGTAAAGCTGAACGTAACTTTTACCTCTAGCTCTGGAGTCCAGTGTGGCATCATCCTGGCGGCTGTTAGCAACGGTTCCAGTGAGAAGTGCCAGGGGAGCGGAGGAAGAGGAAGGTACCAGGTCCTGAAACCCAACTGCTGGCAGGGTCTCAGCGTGTGGTTGAGTTTCTCCTGACCCATGCGTGCATGTCATGCTCGGAGTGGCTTTGATGTTCTTTTTGGAGGAGCAGCTGCACCGGTGGATGGGGCACAGGGTAACAGGGTAAATCGTTGGCTTGTTTAGAGCAGTTAACTCCTATGAAACACTTCTCTCTGGTTGTGTCATGTGTTGCCTATAGCAACCACTCAGCCCCGCTACCCTACAGGACGAAGGATTCTACAGGCTAGGACAGAAAGCTGCTTTGCACTTAAACACCCGCACCACCACCCCCTGCCCTTCCCCCACAGCACCACAGCCTCTACCAAGCCAAACCCAGGGTTGGAGTCAGGGCTAGCAAAGATTCCAATGACCAGCACACTGTCTGAAAAAACAAAACACTTTAATTAGACAACTGCAAGCACCTCAAACAACTGGTTATTGTTACAGCATGGGGCGATCTTCTCACAATCTAGTTATTGCAAAGGCATGTGAATAAGTTTCATATGGACAAAGTCAAGAAAAAGTGGCACCGTCGTTACATGAAGATCGGAAGAAAGCTTACATTCATCCCACTGACTTCTAAAAGAGGCCAACGCGCACCTCCGTACTGTACATTCTAAAACCTGTATTGCCTAGAAGCTTCAGCCTATGCAGCTTTTTATTGTTTTTCCTAGGAAACATGTAATTGTTGCGTGCAACTTACAACAGGGAATCGTATGTCTGATTATGGGGAAAATAATAAAGCTAGTGCAATTTTGTTTTAGAAACATGTAAAGCTATGAATGGAATGAGCATGATCTTGTTTCTTCACTTATTTTACCCGCTGCACTGTAAACAGCTGCAGCTCTGTCCTTCCTGAACTGATTCCAAGCACACGCTTTTATTGTAAAAGATCAGTAATTCTACACAGAGAATGGTTCTCATGCTCAACTTTTAATTATTTCTCTTTTCCTTAAGGTATAGTACAACTTACAGTGCTTATAAAAAGGCAACACCATATGGTACCATGTCTTCACTATCACATTGTAAGGGAACTGCTATTTTTCTTTTCTGAAAAGCACTTAAAATAGGCAAAAGTTCTAAAAGGGAGTGCTAAATGATAATGCATACTTTATTAGAAAGAAGTCTAGCCTTCCTTTAAAGTGCCGTTTGGGGAATGGAATCCTGTAAACCAGAGCCACTTTGTTTAAAATCCAATGAACGGGAACTGCTACAGAATAGAAAGTTTACACAAGTCCTTAAAGCAGTTTAAAGTCCACTACATGCAATTGGTTTGCTATAAAGCTCTCTAAAACTTAGTCGCTTTATTCTGAAATTGAGTCCCCAGTCCCATATTTAAATGGAAATAAACATTTACAGGGTGCATTTACATAGACTATAATACAAGAATGACGTCCCTTTGCCAGAAGATAAAGTGTACAATTCCTCGCTGTAACTCCGCTCTCACTGGATAAACTCCTTACGCTCGGAAATTATATAATATGCATCAACTAAAATATTTTTTTTTTCATAAATAGTTACAAAACTTGCCAAAACACATGGGGGGAAGTTTCCTTTGTTCAAAAATCTGACATCTGAATGCCACACAACACAAGAAACAATGCTTAAAGACACGTTAAGTGTTTTCTGAAGAAAGTGGGTGAGTAAACTACTAGCTGAAGACAAAAAGACTACCCTTCCCCAAGAACACAGTGCACAAAAAGCAAAATGTCAAACAGTACCTCAAGCAAAATAAAGGTCTGAGGATTGAAGCCAGCTCACGTGTGATCCTGCTAAAGAATGTGTGACAGTCACCATTTAGGTCCGATGCAGTGGAAAGTGGTCGCTGGCTTTTTATTTTGTTTAAATAGCTGAGAGATTCTGCTAAGAATTCAGCCACGGATGCCTGAGGCATTCTCCAGCTGAAGCACGTTTCTCTGGGACCATTTCTAGCATGGGGATCAGGAAATCTGTAAACTGTGCAGCATCTTCATGAGGCCAACCATACTTCTCCACAAGCACATCAAAAAGACTCCAAGGTTTCAGCTTGGTAATGTGTCGGAGTTCTCCTGTGAACAGAAACATTACGGGCGTTAGGAAGCCACCTCGTGTCCCTGCTAGCGACTAACCTGTTCCGTTCTTCTCCCACTCTGCTTTCGCAGCACCTTGACCGGGCTGAGAATCGTTACTTAGGACGGGCGGCACGCTGCAAGCTGGTTTGAAGTCCTCACAGGAGATCAGGGTGTCCGATGGCAAAGCCCAGGAATCGTTCCTTACAGCAAACCCTGTGTCACACCCGGACTTCGCTGAACGCGTCAGCTTTGGTTTTTCCCGCTGCCTCCATTGCATCTCCTGCACACACAGGCTCTCGTTGACACACACGCTCACGCCCCAGGCAGGGAGCGCCCCAGGCTTTTCCTCAGGCAGCCAACAAACCCAAATCTTAGTGCACATGCCCTCCAAAACCAAGGCAGCGGCCTGAGCAACACAGCTCCCTGCCTCACTATGTGACACTGCAAACCAGGCCAAGCACTGCGGTTTGGCACATGGAGAATCCACTATTCTCCAACTCCTTCCCAAGAAGGAAACACCAGCTGCTGCCTTTGTCCCCTTCAAACCACCACAACCACAAGCCGTGGCAGCGGCTGCAGGAGTTGAGTTACATCCCAGGGGGAAGAGGGGGCCCAAACCTGTAACCAGTTTCAGGCCAAAACAAAGGAGACGAGACCCCTTCTGCCACTCAAACCAGCAGTGTCATCCATGTCTAACCACACGGCATCCGGCCTGACAGGGGGACAGACTTCTCTGGTTCCTCCCTGCCCCCTCTCTTCTTCCCAGGCACACATCTGAGCCAGATGGTCACCACGTGATGCTACAAAAAGTGCTTCAGAGACCCCTGTGGTGATTCTGGGATGTCGCCCAAACCGCTGAGAAGGGTGATGGGTTCTTGCCCAACCCTGGAAGCTGAACACGACTCGCCCATAGGTGACAAGCACATTGCACCAGCCATGCTATCTTTAAGCAAAGTGGTCAGACAACTTGATTGCTGTCCCTGGCTGTAAGCTACAGCCCACAAAATGCCACCAGCTCCCAGGTCTGAGTTTCACAAGTTCCAGGGCAGGAGAAGGAGCCTGTCTCTTCAGACTGCCCCCAGAGTCTGAACATCCACATGCAATAGATTAAAACCACCACAGGCCCCACAGGACATGCACCTGCTACCTCATGCCACAGCAGAAGGTTCTAGGCAGGGTGCAACACTTGAAGAAGCAGCACTCTGGCTGCTGTCCTAAACCCCCTCCCCCAAAAGCAAGTGTGCAAACGGCTGATCACTCACAAGAGAAAGAGACGGGACCTGCTGGTAACAGAAAGCCAAGATTCGCTGCTGCACTATCCCCTTCCCCACCCGAAGGCAAGGAGGGGTGCAGAGATACGGCCATCAAAGCAGAGGGGGTATCCAGCAGTACCCACAAGTCAAACAACAGCTCTGCTGAGGGCTAAAAGTCCCCCGTGCGAATGCACAGAAAGGCCAGCCCGCCTGAGGCAGTGTACTCCTCTCCAGGCTCCCTCTGGGCCCTTTAAAATCTTTGTGCAACTCCGAAATTCTGGAACAGAATCACAGACTGGTTTGGGTTGGAAAGCACCTCAAAGAGCAAACCCCCACCGTGGGCAGCACAGGCTGCTTATGCTTTTGAAGGCTTCCAAAGGTGTACTGCTGACTACTAACAAGAACCTGTAGTAAGCTTACTAATAAGGGTGCATAAACTGAAATATTGCCGAACCCCACAGGAAACAGTGACTTGTCCTTGACTGCCAGCAAGGAGTGTCCATAGCTTCTGCAGCTTCCAGCACTTACTGCAAAGGTTGCCAGAACCAGAGTAACTCTGGGGAGCGTGTGGTTACATGCAGCACTGTCATCACCTCTGCATTCAACTTAAGTGGTTTTGGATATGTTTCCTCCCTCAGGTTGCATAAGGTAAGACTGCAAGATGAGGCTCCTGCTGCCACCCTTGAGGGCAAGTTACACTCTCTGAATATGCTTCTGGTTTTGTAAAGCCAAGACTGAACTTGGAGTGCCCAAGCTAAGACTAGCACGTGCTGGGCAGCACAATGTTCTGTGGTGCTTTTCTGCTGAGGGAGAACCTACTTTAGCATAAGAACTTCTATCAAGATTGTAACAGCATTTAAGAAGATGGGGTGCAGTAAAAGGAACCTCTGTGAAGGGCAAAGAATTTGACTAGTGCTTCAGTTTTCAATGGAGATCGTGGTGCTGACCATGGGGTAAATAAAAGGCAATTAATTAACACAACCGAGGAGGTGGAGGAGAAACACAAAGAATTTAGTTTAATGAGGTGGCTCCATCCTGCTTCCATCCTGCAGCGCTGGAGAGCAGCACAGGAAATGGAGGTGTCTGACAACACCTACTTTCATCTGGTCCATGAGGTTTGTACCATGTAGTCAGAGGACAGTGAGGCAGTGCCTACTACATTAAAAGCACAGGCCTGCTGGTCTGACACTATCAGTATTCAGGGCATCAAAGAGAATTTTCAAAGAAATGCTAAAAATCTAACAGCAAGTGAGAAGTTCCTAACAGAAGCTCTTTATTTAGCTTTCTGATAGTGAAGCACACAGGAAGTATCTGGAGAGTGCAACGGAGTTGCCAGAACTAAAACCCCTGTGGCCAGAGGGGAGGCAGCAGCAGACCTTCTGAAAAATGAAATGTTAAGTCAGAAGGAAATAACTAAAGAAAGCTCAGAAGGACCTGTGTGTGTGGGGGGGGGAGATGCTATTTAAAGCTTTCTTTGCTGACTGCAATACAAAACCCCAGAACTCATCTCTGAAATCTGTCAAATTTAAGATGTGCCACCAGGCAAGAGGAGGATGGATTGCTGAGCAGTAACAGATGATGTGAAGGACAGGGGAAGCAGCAGTGGGACATAATCTGCTACTACATACTTTGAGGACACGCTCCCAAGAGCTAATAAAAGAGCTGCTGGTGAGGCCAGTACAGTAGATGGAAGCAAGGGAGGTGGAGGGGAGCACCCTCCTTCCCTTCCAGATGTTAAATACGCAGCGGTGCTTTTCATAGAATCTCCTGAGTTGGAAGGGACCCAGAAGGATCATTGAGTCCAACTCCTGGCTCCACACTGGGCCAGACAAGTCAGAGCATGGGACTGAGTGTGTTGTCCAGACCCTTCTCAAACTCAGCCAAGCTTGGTGCTGTGACCACTTCTCTGGGGAGCCTGTTCCAGTGCCTGACCACCCCCTCAGTAAAGAACCTCTTCCTAACATCCAACCTAAACCTCCTCTGTCATAGCTTCATGCCATTCCCTCAGGTTCTATCCCTGGTCACCAAAGAGAGGAGATTGGCACCTGCTCCTTCTCTCCTGCTCATCAGGAAGCCACAGACTGCGATGAGGTCTGCCCTCAGCCTCCTCTTCTCCAGTCTGAACAAAGGGACTCCAGCCTCTCCTCATAAGACTTCCCCTTCAGACCCTTCACCATCCTCGTTGCCCTCCTCTGGACACTCTCCAATAGTTTTATGTCCCTCCTGTACTCTGGTACCCAAAACTGCACACAGTACATTTAAAATGCACCCTCCTATTGAATGTCACAAACAGCTTCAGGCAATTACTGAGATGAACGGACTGGGTCCTGTAAACTTGTTAGCTGATAACACCTTTCATTTTGTGCCTGTGACTTCAGGGGGATGATGTGAATGTTCTGAGCTTCTCCTGGAGCTTAAACTTGCATATAGACAGGAGGAACACTCAAATTGTGGTTTATTTTCACCCAAGGCTGATGTTTTCAAAACAGAAATCTACTGTAGGCTCCTAAGTTCACCTTTATTCAACAGCAAGAAATTTTCAGAAGAGTTTCAGGCCTGTACTACATGGCCTCTAATCTCAAGTGCTCAGGCCACAAGCTGATGAGCAGATGGGTACAAAATGCATCATTCTCTGCTAGAACATCAAGCACATGTCTCTGCTGAGGGCATCAGAGAGGTCAGCAGTACCAGGGTGCCCAGGATACCTGGTGCCCACCTAAGTCAGTGCAAACATCTCAGATAAGTGAGCAAGAAACTCACCACCTCCGTTTTTCCTCCACAAAGCATTTCATTTTCCTGACTTGCGATAGTAGAGTGGCTGGTATGATCTGAATCATAGAATCATAGAATGGCATGGGTTGGAAGGGACCCCAAGGATCACAGAGCTCCAACCCCCCTGCCACAGGCAGGGCCACCAACCTCAGGCCTGGATCTATACAAGGTTGCCTAAGGCCCCACCCAGCCTGGCCTTGAACACTTCCAGGGATGGGGCATTCACTACTTCTCTGGCCAGCCTGTTCCAGCACCTCACCACTTGCGAGCTGCAAGAGCACACTGCTGGCTCATGTTAAGTTTCTCATCCACCACAATCCCCAAGTCCTTCTCAGCAGGGCTGCTCTCAAGAAGCTCTTCTCCCAGTCTGTATCTATGTCTGGGATTCTTCCTGAAGAAATCTGAAAACACAGCCTGGGCTATTACTCCTTCCTCTTGCATTTTGTTTTCAGGGGAACAGGTGGGATCCAGCCTACTTCAGATTCCACAGCAAACCTGCACTTACATTCTGTGTGGTGGGTAAAGCAAGTGCTTAAATCCCACCCAGAGCCACCACAGACAGTGCCTCCAAAGGAGGTCACTGAGGTTCAGGCTCCAGAGGCCAACAGTGACCCTTTGCAGTGGAAGATGATCATGGAGGCAAGTGAAACCCCCTTCCGTGCACCACAAGCACTGCTGCCACTATGTAGCTTTTAGGTAATTTTAAGGTTCTATGATCTCATTAGAAAAAATGCCAATGCATCTGGTAAAAAGAGAAAAATAGGAATATGAGATGTGCCTTATGGGGGTCTCTCTATTCCTGTACCTGCCTCTGACAGGGCCACAGAAGGGGCAGGCGTGCTGCTTTCCTACAGGCCCTGCCAGGGGCTGCTCAGCCCTCGTTGGCCCTGAGTTTGTTCACCTCAGCTAACACGAGATTGGTTTTGGGCCGATACCCCACTCTCAGCAGCAGGCTCTGAGGCCTTCTGCCTGCTGTGTAGAGAAGCACTTGTTGTGAAGCAGCCCCCTGCAAGTTTTGCTGGTGTTCCCCAGTTCTGATGTGGCTGCAGATGAACAGCAGCTCTGCCTATCCACTGCCTGCCTGCTCTGTAAACCTTTATTCCTCCAGCAACCCTCTCCCCTCCACAACAAAAAGCCCCAGGCATTTCAGACTCCCCAAAACTGCAGTGGCTCCACCACCTCCATCACCTCTGTTGCCCTTCTTTGCACCATGTTTAACACTGCTATATCATCCTTAAGGCGACAAAGGTGGACCGCCGTACCACAAACACACACACACATAGAGAACAGGTCCCTGCCAGCAAGCTGCGTGCTCAGGCACGTGGGCAGAGGGCAGCCGAAGCGCTGTGCAGCAGGAAGGCATGCTTGCCAGCTGCTGTGTTCCCCCACCATACAACAGGATGCTCCTGATACACCCCATCCCTTGATACAACACAGTGCTGTCTCGTACACCGAGGGGACAAACAACACGCCAGGTATCACCACATTCCCTCATTCACCACATTCCCATTCCCTTAAAGAGCAGCCTGAGCAAAGGCAAAGCACAAACCGGAGAAGGAACTCTAAGGCCCAGTGCATGTCCTGACATTAATTACTTTCCTGTAGGAACTGACAATCAATTAATTTTAGAGGGGTTCCATTTCCACACAAGGCCAAACACCACTAAGTCACCGCCCGCAGCTGCGGCGCTCGGGCGTTGAGGTCATTCGGAGCGCACGAAGCGAGACAGCGCGTTGCGGAGCCGAGCAGCTTTCTCCATCGCTCTGTGACAGAGCCATCTGCTCCACACGCTCTCTCTTCAGGAACATTATGGAGCATGAGGTCTGACTGCACACATCTGTGTGCTGACTACCCAGGTATTCCCTTCCCACCTCAGTTATTTCTCTTCAGCAGCATCTGCTGGACCACTATACGTGATCAGAAGCAGCTGACAGATGATTTTCCACGCCACAAGCTACGCATCACGCGGTTCCTTACATTTACATCAACACTGGACAACAGATTCACACAGACATTTGTTAACATCCACACTTTGTTGAGTGCATCCCAAAATGAATTTCAATTGAAATACTGAAATGAATAGTGCAAACTGTGGCTTTTCTCAGAAAGCCAAGTTTACACCAAACTTCTTTAATAAGAGCTCTCCAGTCAAATGGATATATTTCTTCAGTACCCATAAATGAACATTTTCTCCTTTTGGATAGTATTATGCTTTAAATTAGTGTTGCATAAATACCGTTACCTTTTTTGGTGAAAAACTCCTTGGAATATTTCCCCAACATAGCGTATTTTCGAGGGATTTTTCCCAGCAGTTCAATGATCAATGCTATGTGGTCTGCATTGGAGAACATTGCCAGCAAAACAGAAACATACAACAGTTTAATCAGTACATTGCATGCACACACTAACACTGGCCCCGTACAGACAGAAATAGATTGATCCTGGTAAAAAAAAAAAAAAAAGACATGTGCACACTGCTCAGCAGCAGATTTGGAAAGAAGCTTTCAGCAGAACTTTATTCTCAAACACCTGAGCAGCAGCTGCTATCAACAAGTTCTGCTATGTAATTTTAAATGTGCCAATCAGGTTGGGTTTTTTTCCAGAAAGTTTAGCTAAAAAAAATTAAAAATAAATTTTTTTGTCACATATTCCTGCATATTTTGTTTCTCCAAAAGAAATTTTAGTTGCAGGATTTCAGGAAATGTTCCTCAGTGGGATATGCTACAACCAGCAACAGCAATTCCACTTCTGTCTGCATCACGGCACCTTTCAAAAAGAAGAGGTACTACCTCTGCGATTGAAGAATTCCCGAGAATATTTTCCAGATAGAGCAAAGTGCCTTGGGATATTGCCTAGCAGCTCTATGATGTGTGCTATGTGGTCTATGAGGGAGAGAAAAAAAGGATACGGGAGTGGAAGGGGCAGGGAAAGGATGGGATAAAAAAGAAGAGGAAAGAAACTGGAATTAGTAAAAAATCAGAAATAGTTTCAAATCAACAATGTTTGCAGCAAATCCATGCAGAGGTTTCCAGGATCAGCAGAGCTCTGGCATCATTAGTAGCATTTAGGAACAATGAATGATGCCCACATTACCACTGCAAAGAGCACTTACAAGCAAACAAGCATGAAAATGGACAGGTTTACAGATGGAAGCAGGAGTTAATTCTGATTTTTTAAAAAAATTAGTAATTGCCTAATTCGAATAAAAATACACAATGTAAACATTATTCCAGTGTCACTCTTCTAAAGAGAAAATACTACAGAGTTCAAATTCGTCGTTTCTTTTCTAAACTAAAACGCTGTTATTCTCAATCAGGTTTCCACACATATGCAATCTTACAAGAAGGGCAGTTTAATTCCTTCAGGCAGTTGTTAAGTAGATGAGTATCTGCAGAAGGGAGTTTTTTGCCCACCCATTGCTAGTGATGGAACTTAAAACTAAAAAGAAAAAGATTGTATTTATATTCCGAAAACAATGTGTATGAACAGTTCACTCAAATACAAAATGTAAACCCACTGTAAGCTCACTGGACATTTCAGGAGTGTGACAATATATAGCAACTTACATAATAACTGAAAAGATTCATACCTTCATCCCTGGAATAGTCTTCACCGGAGTGTGGTTCAAACAAATAATCTCCAGTTGCTAGCTCAAAAGCCTATAACATAACAGACATATTTATGGGTATATTTCAGAAATAGAGCTTTTAATCTTAAGATGTCAGCAAAACATTGCAACAATCTCAGAAGCAAGAGGGAATTAACATTCAAAGCTGAAGGCCTACAACTGGATCCAAGGCTGAGGAGAGGCCACTTACCTGGGGACTGCCATTCCTGCAATGCAACGACAGCTTGAACCCCAGCTCTGCAGACAGCACTGCATCCAGCCCCCAGCACATCCTGTCTGTGCAAGAGGCTGAGGGCTTGGAAACATGCAGCATGCCTGAACCCCAGCTGTTTCTGCCAACTCAACCAGGATGAGGGAAGGAGATGGACAAGTAGTGTGGAACTGCGGTCCCGCCCCATCCAGCAATGTCTGGGGCTCCACTGGCTGCCCAGGGAGTGTTTGTTTTGGTCCTGTTGTGAAGTTCACCAATCAGTCCCTGGTTGTGGGAGGCAGTGAACAGCATCCAGCCATGGAGGATGAGATTTTGAACAGATCAGCTGCACAGGGGTGTGATGTGGGCATCAGTGTAAGCTGAACTTAAACATCAAGTTCTTCAACATGAGGGTGGTAGATCACTGGAACCACTGGAGTGGAGGCCCCATCCCTGGAGATATTCAAGGTCAGGCTTGATGGGGCTCTGAGCAACCTGATCTAGTGAAGATGTTCCTGCTTACTGCAGGGGGGTTGGACAAGATGACATTTAAAGGTCCCTTCCAGCCTAGCATATTCTATGCTTCTATGATATTTTAACATACTAACGTGCTGTCTGCTGGTTGCGTCAAATATGCGTAAGTTAATGAAGCTGAGAGAGAGGTATTTCTAAATATATAATGAAGAGCTACACTTGTATCTGAAGGTGAATGATCCGTTGGGAGATTGCACGAGGGGCACCGAAAGTCTGAATCAGAAATCAAATCAATTTATAACTATAATAAATTGCTTGAAATTAGCAAACAGGATAAGCTTCCTTGATGACTCTAAATCTAAACAGTATTTTAAAAAGTATTTTTGCTGAATCGGAAATTGTCAAAGAAAACACTGCAATCTAGGGGCAAAACACTGACTGCCATTGATGAAGCAATCTGGAGCAGACACTGTGAGGACTGATCCCTTCAGGCCGCTGTAGCACTTCGATGGGATGCTAACCCACCTTCAGGTCAGGACAAAAAGGAGCTTCTCTTTCTGGATGTAATACATGTTAGAAGCTGCAGAGCACTGAAATGACTATGCGAGCCCATACTTGTCTACAAACATGGCTTCACCCAGCCTAATTTGTTAAGCTATTCTTTTTCCGCTCCGGATCACCGATTACCCAAGCAGCCACAGGAATCTAATTCTTTCCAGGTGGTTTAAATATCAAACTATTTTCCATCTCCAAGACCAGGGAAAACATCTGACCTAGAAAATCAT
The DNA here is from genome assembly GCA_013400835.1 of Zapornia atra. Taxonomy (NCBI): domain Eukaryota; kingdom Metazoa; phylum Chordata; class Aves; order Gruiformes; family Rallidae; genus Zapornia; species Zapornia atra. The sequence continues at coordinate 144,595 of VZTU01006423.1, read as the reverse complement.
TCCAGGCAGATCTTCCTGGCACAGCTCTAGGAGGGGATTTTATTCTGTCAGAACATTTACTACAAAATACCTGTCCCTTGAAAATACACACTTTTCTGTTCCAATTCCTACTCTGGAGTTGTTAAATCACCTGCATATTTAGCCTGTTTATGGGCACTTGGCTTTTTCAAGCTGTGAATTGCAGTGTCATCCAAGTGGGCTATAGCCAAAATAATTCATTGCAACCACACACAGCAGCCAAGAAAGCAAGAATGCCCCTTGTTCAGGTCTGTGTTGATCCCACGAACAGGCAATTATTTCCTAAAGTCTCTGTCACATTTTTCATATTCTACTTTCAATGTCAAGACTGGCAGTTTTCATTTTACAGCTTTAGAAAGTATGAAGGACTTCAGAAATTACCAGGTTTTAACCTGCAGGAATGTTTAGAGTAGCCAGAACAGATCACTGGTAGGGATTTCTAAACACAACATGGAGAATACTCTCATTCTCTTGAGATGAGACTGAGAAGCCCCAAGCGTCCCTTCTGTATCTCATGGGAATATATTCATCAGAAGAGCCAGACCACCTTTTGTAGGAGAACACATGCTGATGGGGCTGATTCCTGAGGACATTAAGAAACTTATCACTATTTAATACAAATTCTGTGAGAAAAACGGAAATGTAATTGAACTTAACCACAGAGGTAGACTCCAAAAGTATTAAAGGGTCTGTCCCAAAAAATGAAGTATTAATAGCTTGATATGTCTGTATGGGGCTAAAGAGATTAAATCAGAAAAACTGCTCACGGTGCAGCACAAAAAGTAAGCATACCACTGTGAGGGACTGAATTTCAGCTCTGTTTGTACATAACAAGAGCTGCAAGCTCTCATAGATTTGGGGTATTTATACCACCCTTTTGCTGAAGGGAAACTGAAGCTTTTCAAAATGATGCTGCTGGTTCTTTGTCCCGTTTCGATGCCATGCCCAGTGTGGGCTGGAGCCGCAGTGTCTCAGACATTTGATTTCCTGACTCTCCTTAAAGGTCTCTGCACCAAGAATGAAGAAACTTCTGACTCGGGTGCATGCAGTGACAGCCCAGAGACTGCCCTGCTTTTTGGGTGCTGCGACAAATACCTGTAATAATACTTCTTAGAATTCATGCAGGGTAATGTCTCATGGGTTCATCTGTAACAAACTGGTAATAGGTTCTTAGATATCTGTAGGATGGACTGGCTACATAGCACAAGATAAATTTAGTTTTAATTTGGCCTCATTTAAAAAAGGATAAATACTTAAATTGGGTTTTTACTATAAAGGGGAAAGAATCCGCATTAAAAATGCATTAATAAGCAGGTAAATAACTCTAAGAAGCTCTGGATCGTATCAGTCAGAGTGGTTCTGCTCTTTAAGCTGGTGTCCACAGGTGTGGGGCAAGAGAAAGCACATGCAGTCCCATTACTGAACCAGTGCCACCGAAAGAAGAGCTCTCTGCTCAGAACTAGAGTTTTGGCAATGCACGGCTGCTTTGAACCTCCTGAGCACTTTCCAGCACTTACAAGACTTTGCACCCAACTGTAGGTACATAAAACCACCCAGACTCCAGAGGATGCTATTATTTCTACGATGCTACAAAACCAGATTTATCATATTTACTCACATACTTTCTCATTAAAAGCATTAATTTATAAAAACTAATTTCCTGACAGAAACTCCAATTTTGAATTACCATGATCTTTTTTACTTAATGTTGACATTTACCTCAACAGAAGCAGCATTTTGATTATTATATGGAGTTAGCAAAATGAAATGCAGCACATTAAACATATGGCACAGAAGCCCAAGGAATCATCCCTCCTTACTGACTGTACTGGCAATCGCTGCCTGTCACTCTCCTAAGGTTACTGCAGAAAACCAGTCCAGCCTGCTCCTCTCCATCTGCACATGGAGAACCTTTCATATAAATGGCCACACTGCTGCTTTTGAAGGCGCTGGAGAGGCTACAACTCTTTTCTTACCACGTGATAGTTTATGAACCCACCACAATACCAAACTGTTGGCATCACTATCGTGTATTATGGATCCATGTCTAATCACACAATTGGAAGTAGCTACATTTTCACTGTGTGACAGCTGTGTACTCAATCTGGTGACTGAAAAAGGATGCTTGCCTAGGGAACACTGTCTAGGAGAGGACTGGAAGAACAATTCACTTGGACTGTATCAGGCTCCCTGAATTCCTCTCATGAAGACCCAGCTGAAAAAGGACAACAAGGTACAGGCCACAATTATTATTTTGACCGACAAGATCCAGCTCTTGGCCAGAGCTTCTTTACCCTGACAGAGCTTTGAATGAGAGGATTGTAACTGCTTTAAAAATAGGCTTAATTTTAAGAATGTCGTTCCACATGTAAGTAGGGACATGGAAAGAAGAGCAAAAATGCTTTTTGAGATACGCACACCAGCTGACCATTTGTTCTCCCATGGACATCTCCCCCTGAAGATCCAGGCGACAAAAAGAACATAAAAGATATTTTGCATTGTTAGTGCTTGGTAGGAAAGGCCAGATATACAAAACACAGACACTCATGGGATACTTGGAAAGGAAGCAGGTTTCCATTATCTGCAGTACTCCGATCTCAGCATCATGCACATGCTGAGTGACTGCTCTGGAAAGTCAATTTCTTTGGAAAATCATTTTCTTTTGAATTTTTCAGGTTGTCCACCCACCACCTTCAAAAAGGGTGTTCAGTGATTAATAACAGCATTTTGTACTGTATCTGCCTACTGAAAAATATGTGCATAGTGACTTGAAGTTTTTCTTTTCTCTCAACCAGATTTCTGATTTTCCATTTTCCCTCAAAATACTGCTTCTGGGCCGACTGAGGCTTGTCATCACACCTTCAGTATGTGCCACTCGCACACACCAGCATGATGATACTCGTGATCCCATGGAGGCATAACCATTTTTTCCCCACTTACAACACAGGAAGAGTAGTTAAGGACAGTTACCTCTCCACTCCACGTTAGAGGATATTATGCAAAGAAGGAAACTGAGGGCTGACCTACAAGCACTTACATGTAGGTTTGATTTTAGTTTCCTCAGTTGTTATATTCTACTCATTTTTCATTCTGTCCCTCCGAGCCCTCTCACATGAATAGAAATAAAACCCACCCCTGGAATCCTGCTTGCCTTGTGACACATCACCCTCATTTGGAAAGCTGTTTGCCTGCCCCCTTTCTCTCTCAGCAGGTAGTATTTTCTTTCATCGTTTGTATTCAGTTTGGGTAGATAAAACACTGAGTACAATTTTCTCCTCCGATTTCCTGTGGATCTACAGCTATGATCTATCTGCTAGTTCTTATTATAAAAAGAATATATTTCAGGAACTGCAACTCACCACAAAAGCCACCTCAGATAGGCATTAAAAATATAGTCTGGTTAACGTCCTAGCTTGTGACATAGTCATCTCCTCCCTGCAGCTCAAACAAGACGGTACATGATGAACAACAGAAGTCAGATGATAAGACTCATCATTTCAGGTGCTTTTCCTGCCAAGTCCAAGAAGCATAAACAAGGAAAAGCAGTGGAATCATGACCACCATGGTGCTTGCAGTCATTTCTAGGAGCAATACAAAGGGATGCCCTCTGCCAGTACTAATTCTCTTATCTTGCCAGGATTTCTTGGCAGCAGCAGTGGAGTACTGTTTTCTGTGGATTTTGAGATTTAGAAAATGCTAAAGCATGCAGTGGCTGTTCAGTTTCTACTCCACAGAAAGCAACCCTCTCAACACTGCAACTGTGGAAATTCAGCCTGATAAAATTAAATGATCAAGGGTGGTTTCAGTCCTGTCAAAGGCACTGCTGTCTCCAAAACTGTTCTTTCTTTTGCGTGAAAACAAGAGATGCACTCTCCATTGGTGTAACTAAAACAGGGTTTAGTACAGAAAGGGAACACAGAATTTTCTAGAATTTAGTAAATATGGAAAGAGATTCGCAGTGTTGAGCTCTCCCTGAGCGCAGCTGAGTATCCCACTTGCTGAGTATCCCACTTAAGCCCCATTGTTCAAAAGTGTGATTTCCTTAGCAAACCTTACAAATGTTCAGCAAACAACAGCACCAGTCACTCAGACCCAGGTCACCAAAGTCTGGGAAAAAACAGAAGTTACATTTTGTTGCATTCTTGCACAGAAAAGCCTGTTGGCATCTAACCTCCTTTATTAACCACAAGAACATCAGGCGCGCACTGATTGTAAACCTCCAAAGATCGGCATCATCCTCTTTCTTCCCTGCTCTTTTCTTTTTGTGTGTGTGTCTTGTTCTTAAAGACTCAGCTCATGTGAGCAGAGGACTGGTACTGGCCTGAAGATACGCCCTCTCATCCTTCCAATCTGATGTGAAGAGGTACTTTTCCTGTTTGGGGCACAAGAACTGGGCCATGCAAAATCATCTAAAATTAGAGGATTCAGTTCACAGGCTGCTGACTTGCAATGCTACTTATTCACTGACATAACACTGAAAGAAACAGAACTGTAAAGTTATTAGCAGGAGTTATTTCTCCTTCTTTTGTGCCATTTCTCCTTTCTCTACACGCTATTTGGGTAGAGTCCTTCCACGGCCCTGTGTATGCACACTTTGAGCACAAGTAATCCTGATCAGAATCTCTGGCTACTCCCACAAGCAGGCAGACAATAAAGTAGTAAAGCCAAGACAGATAAGCCAAGACTATTCTTTCCTGAGACCTGCATCAAATGCGTGGGTTTGGAGGCTAGACAAAGCCAACCCATATTATCAGAGCCCAGCTGAGGAGAACACTCCATGTAGACACAACATACAATGTCCAAAAAGCCGGATTCATAAGGGGGTATTCTCAAAGTTGCTTTGCACACTCAGGGCACTGTTATCAGACAGTTTTGTTTTAAGACATCATCACCATTTCCAGCCTCATTGCTAAACACTAAGTCAAACTGATAAGCAAATGGTACAATGAATAAAACCAAGAGTCTGCTGCTGACATACAACATGACCTCTGTGCTTGACTTTACACTTTATGCCATACATACAAGCCAACACAAGAACTGTAGCTCTGCTACTCATAGTCAATGCTATTCCCAGCTAGCAAGATTATTTCATTGGCAAGGAAAAGACAGTGAAAAATCTCAGGCTCACATGGAGATCCATAAAGTACAAGACCAAGTTAAGACCTCAGGTGAATCCTGGTCCCATGTATTCCAAGTAGTCCTACATAAAATCTACTTGCCAGGATACATGGAAAGACTGAGGTGGTGTATGTACTGGAGGTCAACCTCTGACACAGAAATTCTATAGACCCTAAACTAATGCAAGAAACTAAGAAACGCCTGGTTTTATTGTCATTTTTTTAAAATGGAGACATCATCTAGACATTATCTGAAACAGCAGTGGGTATATAACAGATGGGGAATCTTTTATATTTATTACATTTACTCAGCAGAGCATTCTGAAGTGCCTGCGAGCAAGCCCATTCAGGAGAATTTGGCAGCCATACTGTGAAACTTAAACATCACTCACTAAGATGGAGAACCTGACCAGGACTTTGAAGCAGGAGGTCCTTCTTGTCTGCAAGAGCTACACAGACTGAGCAGTGAAAAGCACACCCAGATCATAGGCTGCCCAGGGTGGGTGTGAAGTCTGAAGTCTCCTTCTGTGGAGGTATTCAAGACCCGTCTGGACGCCTCCCTGTGCGATATGTCCTAGGGAACCTGCTTTGGCAGGGGGGTTGGACCCGATGATCTCTCGAGGTCCCTTCCAACCCCTACGATTCTGTGGTCACTACCTGTGAGAATACTGTGCAGAAATCTCCAATTTGAAGGTCATGGGTACACACAGATACCACAAATATCTACACACAGTTCCAAATAGATAAGGTCACAATGTTTTGAACCCTCTTTCTGTGCTGGTCACAGAGAAAAAGCTCAGTGATTCCATTTTCAGCAAGGGTTTTAAAAGCCTAATGTCTCACCTTTGCTCCAATACTACCTTACTATACTTGGCATTCACATTAATTCACGTCATTCACATGAGGCACACACTTTTGCAATATAGAATCATAGAATCCATTAGGCTGGAAGAGACCTTTAAAGGTCATCTACTCCAACCCACTGCAGTAAGCAGGGACATCTTCACTAGATCAGGTTGCCAGAGCCCCATCAAGCATGACCTCGAATATCTCCAGGGATGGAGCCTCCACTACCTCTCTGGGCAACCTGTTCCAGTGATCCACCAGCCCCATGTTGAAGAATTTTTTCCTAATATCCAACTTAGATCTCCCTTTTACTAGTTTAAAATTGTTACGCCTCATCCTACTGCTACAGGCCCTTGTGAACAGTTCTTCCCCAGCTTTCTTACAGGCACCATTCAGGTACTGAAAAGCTGCTATAAGTTGCCTCCCGAGCCTTCACTTCTCCAAGCTGAACAAATCCAACTCTCTCATCCTGTCTTCACAGGAGAGGTGCTCCAGCCCTTTGATCATTTTTGTGGCCCTTCTCTGGGCGCGCTCCAACAGGTCCATGTCCTTGTGTTGAGGGCTCCAAAGCTGGACACAGAACTCCAGGTGAGGTCTCACCAGAGCAGAGTAGAGGGGCAGAATCACCTCTCTCCATCTGCTGGTCACACTTCTTTTGATGCAGCCCAAGACGTGGTTGGCCTTCTGGGCTGCAGATGCACATTGGTGAATATGTACACTATCATTCAGTAGATAAACTGAGACTAGAAAGCTCATCCCAAGTCAAAAGCACAACAGGATCTGTAAGTACATAAAACTGCAAAGCCACATGGCACCTTTCCTATCTATTCAGAAATGTAGCATTTCTGACAGGTAGACATGATCAGAGAAATTTCGTACCTAACCTAAACACAACCTCAAACTTAGGTCACTTCCTAACATACAAGCTACCCCTTAATTGGCACTTTAAAAAAAAAAAACGAAAAAGAAAGAAAAAAGGCAAGGAATGAGAAATATCATGTGCAATAATCAATACAGAGTTAACTGGCAGGGCACCACTTTCATGTGTGCTTGGTACTTTCACACTGGGCAAAGTATAGAGGGATGGAAACTCACCAAGAAAAAATCATGGTGATACTGCTGGATCACTCTTTTTTCATAGTACTGCTTCAAATAATGTCCTTTAGAGTTGTACAAGCAACACAACATGACAAAGAAGTCTCCTTACTCTCCTTTGAGAGTCTTGGACAACATGACTAACACGTTTTCTGAGCTGTATTTTGGCTCAATATAAATGCCACCTCCAGCTCCTGCTCCAGCAGGACAATCCTTTAGAAAATACACCTTAACAGAGAATGTTCTGGAATAAAGTGAATTAAATATGAAACAAGAGCAAGGTAATCCTGAACCACATCTAGGTACAGCAAGGACTCAGAACTTGAGAAAGCAAGTGAGAATAGAACGGCATTAAAATATTTCGGTACTTCACAGTCCTTGGCTTCTTTTAGGACTGCAGAGAATCAAATAATCATTTCCAAAGACAGCCTAAATAAGTTAAATGGGAGTTTGCAGTTCCACACCAGATATGTTTCCCTGACTGCTAATCTCTGTCATAAGCCCTCTGCAGAAAGAGACATTAAGGTCTTCAAGTCAATCCCTGCCCCTGAGCTGTTTTCCATCTGATGCAGGATCAGCACTCGCAGTGCTCTGACCCATTTCCTCAACCATACAGGAACGAAAGCAGATCCTGAGGGGTTCTGAAACAATGAATTTTTGAGGTGAGCCTGAGAGATTGATCTCTATTTTTCACATGACTAGACAGTGATGACAACTGAATTCAACAACTGTATGTCAGTGCTGCAAGATTAAAAATTTCTACAGCATCTCTGAAGGGCAAAAAAAGTCTGTGGCAGAAGACAGAATTCCAGTGTCTCTGCCTCAAATGCTTTAGTATCTTTAACGCTTTACAAAAAAGGCATAAGTGTAATTTTGTCATTAAAATACGGAAATTTCAAATAACTGTGAATCTGAACTAAGATACTCCTTGTAGCAGAGATGCTTTAGGGTTTTTTTTTCTCCCCCTGAGTTTGAGAAACATGAAGAAAGCAGTAACACTTCTATAAACATGGGAAAGAAAGAAAGCATAAGGAGCTGGACAAAGCGTCAGCTGAATTTTGCAAAGTGTCAGGTAAAAGGAACAAAAAGCTTCTATAGTAAATTTGTAGTTAGTTAAAAGAATCATACCAAGAATTAATGGTCAAAACTGTGGAATATTTTCTATGCTTTGTTTTCAATGAAATAGAAAAATTCTACGTTTTGCCTCCAAAAGAAAGAGTGAATTTGGAAATGGATGTTCCTTTCTGTGTACTAAAGCAAAAGCTAGTATTAAACTCCAGAGACAACATACTTGCAATTTTACTTATGGGTTAGTTACTTCCAACACATGGCTTACTGAGCTTATAATATCTGTAGGATTTTATGTTCCTTTCAATCCTCCTCCTCTCCCTCTGAGCTCTGCAATTCTTCTCATCACCCACGCCTGCAAACTGTGTCTAGTATTTGAGTCTTCTCCTCCTCCTCACACATTTACTCTTTTCAGACATGTATTTGTAAAATTTAAAGATTTGAATAAGTTTTCACTTTTAAAATAGACAAAGATATTTCTAAATGTATTTCCAAAACTATCTTTAATGAGAGGATGCATGCTGTCCTCAGAGAGATATTATAAACAGAATGCTTCAGAAAACTGAATGATTAAGTTTTTATTTTTTTTATTCTTTAAAGAGTTTTAAAAAATCTATCATTAAAGTTTTACTGCGTTAAAAGTAATTCTCAAAATGTTACTACATATTTTAGCAATAAACTAAATTCCTTCTCTCCAAAGTTTAGAATCTAAAGCTGTGACTTGCAAGCCTAATCTGATGAATGTTTTCACCGCACTTGGCAAAAATTGGAAGTATTTCACTGTTTTACTACTTTATGCAAGAAAAAAGAATGACAACACAGCAAACAGTTACACAGATTGTAAGATGGGAAGGAAACATGCAGCTGTACTACTTGGACAGTATTTCCCTCCAAACTTGCATATTTTTGACTGCAAGTTTAAAATGCATCAAATGAAAATGAGATATGTTGTCCACACTGCTTCCTTTTGATTACGAATGCTTGAGAAATTGAAATAAACAGGAAAAATCATCAGTAGCTATCTGATAGGATATAATTTATGATGTATTTCTACCAAAATGTTGGAAGACCTTCATCAGGTTTCCTCACTATATATACAACTGCATTTAGGAGGTTTATTCTTGTAAAATACACATTGTATTGTTCTTACCATACATGCGGTACTCCAGATATCAGCAGGTGTACTGTAACCTGCTCCTATTAAAACCTCTATGGATCTATATTGTCTTGTCTGGATGTCTTCTGTGAAGTGTTTATGCTAGAACAGAAAGAATCACATTAACAGAAATAATTAACAATAAAAAGGCCTATTCTAAACAGCGAAGGCTGAAGAGCTGGACTGATGTAGTTATACTTACCACCCAGCAGGCATTCCCCAGGTCAGCAATTTTAACTCTAATTTTATCTGCGTTTCTTGGGTCCAGTGGATTCACCAGTAAGTCAGCAGCACGAGTTTTTGCTAACACAGGCAGAACACAGAACAGTTAGTATTTCTGAGCATACTAGTTATTATCTCTAAGCAGCTTCATCTTGACACTTTATCCAATTATGTCATACATTGAAGACACCAAAATAATCTACTGCGTGTTATGAGAAATTAAAGCAATATGAATAGGGTTTCTTACCTTATATTTCAAGTACATTTTACATTCTTTAAATGCCAAATGACTATTAGAAGAATAGCCAGAGGAGCTTCTAAGCAAAAACCGTACATGTGTTTCCAAGAACAGATTCAGACATAAGATGTTTAGATTCAAACTCTAGGAACTCCACAGTAAGATATTCTTGCAACAGTTTGGTCAAAAGAATAAATATGGCACTCCCATTCTTGGCTAAGGCAAATCAAATCAAATTTGGCTGCTTTTTTTTTTTTTCTTTTTTTAAAATCTGTCCCAAGAGGGAAAAACCTCACCAAACTTTGGCTAATTTGAAAGCCTAGGGGACTTGTGCTGGTTTTGGCTGGGATAGAGTTAATTTTTCTCATTGTAGCTAGCACAGGGCTGTGTTTTAGATTTATGCTGAAAACAGTGTTGATAACACAAGAATGTTTTAGCTGTTGCTGAGCAGTGCTCACACAGAGCCAAAGCCTCTTCTGCCTCTCACCCCACCCCACCGAGTGGGCTGGGGGTGCACAAGGAGTTGGGAGGGGTCACAGCCAGGACAGCTGATCCCAACTGACCACAGGGATATTACATACCATATGACATCATGCTCAGCATATAAAGCTGGGGGGAGAAGCAGAAAGAAGAGGATGTTTGGAGTGATGGCATTTGTCTTCCCATGTCACCATTATGCATGATGGAGCCCCTGCCTTCCTGGGGATGGCTGAACACCTGCCTGCCTGTGGGGAGTGGGGAAGGAACTCCTTGTTTTGATTTGCTTGCATGTGTGGCCTTTGCTTTACTAAATAAACTGTCTTTATCTCAACCCACAAATTTTCTCATTGTTACTCTTGTAATTCTCTCTCCCATCCCTCTACAGGACACAGAGTGAGTGGGCAGCTGTGTGGGGCTCAGTTGCCAGCTGGGGTTAAACCACTACAGGACTGTCACCCATTTCACAGGTAATTCACCACTGCATCAAAGTTCTCCAAAGGTCCTATTTGCATCGAGTATGATTCAGACTAAAAAGGCAGAACTTTAATTAATCTTGCAATCCTTAGAGGCTCTTGTTGACCCTAACATACGACAGTGGAGGACTGACGCTTTCCTTTGTTTTGACATACCACCTACTAGCTCCTAAATTGCATTGGAAAGAAAGCAGATTGACTGGAACATGGAAGATAGAACCAAATATCATAAATCATGTAGCAGCAAAGGATTCATCTCCGTTTCCTTTTCCCTAAGCTATGAAGAGTAAATTGTAAACTAGTTGTAAGATGATAAAAGATGTACTAGGTCTTTAGGCACTTGGGATTCCAGTGGTGACCTGTTAAACTGGCCTAGGAATTGGAAGAGGAAAACACACCTGACATGGAACAAGGAGAAAACATACATGATATCTAATGGTGAGTTAGGAGTGACTGAAATCAGATGAGGACTTTCAAATGCTGGGACAGCAAACCTGAAAGGCCATCAGGGCAGTGAAATACTGACCAACCAGAAAAGAAAGCAGCAGAATCCATCAGGAAAGAGAAGGAAAGAAAAGACAGGACAAAATGTCAGAAGACACTAAAATACACTGAGAGAATAAGGTTGCAACCCAGCACTTAAAAGACAGGAACTAATAAACTTAATATTAAAGTTTTCCCTTACAAGCATGATGCATAATACAGTCTGATTTTTAAAAAACATATCTGTGTACATTATTCCAGAAATAACAGGACCTTTCTCATTTCACAGCCCTGGGATGAAAAAAAAGACAACAAAAATCCTTTCCATACATCTTGTTGAAGGTGAAGGACTGCAGTAAATAAAACTGAATGAAAGGGGGAAAAAAGCCTCGTTACTAAGACATGTGAATATCACATTAGGAAATGGCTTTCTTAACCTTCTTCTAACAGAAGACCTGACAAGGTAACAAGCAAGTGCCTACACTTTTGTGTTTTACCCAGGAACTCATGAAGCTTATGGCCCCTACTTTCTGAGAGACGAATGAGATCTTGGATTCTGAATTTGACAAACATGGATCATTCACCACTAAAAATGAAGTCAGAAGAAGCATATTTCTTAGCAAGTATTCTCAAAAGAGACCCCAAAAGAGCTCAACCTGAGCATAAAATTAGCAAACATTTCTGATTTTCACTTTTGTGTGTCCTAGTTCCATAAAACTGAGAAATATCACCTCCTCTTCTCACAGTCTCAGCATGGTAGTATACTTAGTAAACATTCAAACACTGGAATGAGGAGGAGAGTCACGAGGAAATTAATAGATCTATTTTAAGGGCATTTGGTCATGCAGTGAAAACTTTAAAAAGGTAAAAGCTTAATAGCTGCTCATCTACGGAACAAAAATTGGTTTGTGCACTGAAGGAGGGAAATACCCTGAAAAAATAAGATGAGACGACCTTACTTTAATAATGTATAGCAATGCCCAGACAGAGAGGAACATACAAAGTCTACCCATATAAAAGAAAAAGGCTCTAAAGTTGTAGTGAAAAAGTAGCACCATTTAAAATCTTTAATAGCCTGCAATTCTTACATCTTTTTTCTTTCTAAATACCTTAATCTCTTTTATTACTGTTTAACCCGTCATTGTTATTGATGCCATCTATGTTAATAACATTCAGCTTTTCCTCTTGTAGAAGTGAGCTATGGCTGAATTTAGTATTTCTTCTTTCTTTGCACAAAAGGTCTGTAAATTGCTCCTGATGAGATAACACTAAGGATAAATAAAGTAGGTTTGTTTCCCCAGCTATGGAGACAAGCGGCTCCCACAATGGCAAAAATAGCTTTAATATCTAGAGGTATGAGGATTTTATATATAACCCCAGAAAAACACCAGTAGATGCTTTCTGCCTATTTACCACCAGGAGCACAAAGGAAGAGGCCATCAGAAATCTAGAAACCTCTTGTATATTGTTTAAGGGACTACAGAGTGTAAGGAGATGGACTGGAATACTTATCAGTCAAGATCTTGACATCTTCCAGAAATACAGCTCTACTCAGTTGCATTTTATTTCACATTTCTTGCCTACTTGCAGATTACCTTACCTGTCAGGCTCTGTAATAGCGAATTGCTCTTCTAAAGTCATAAACCAAGAAATGCACTCGACTGTATTTTTCAATACATCCCTATTTAAATTTAGTAACTTCATCTAGGGCACTGTCAATGCAGGCTTGGTGATCTTCTCCTAAGCTATCTCATTTTCTTTTACCTGCTTACAGATTTAGTCCCTCAGTATTTTCTTTATTAAAGTTGAAACCCATATATTCATCATTTAGCCACTGGCACTATAAATAAAACCTGTGCGCAATACCCTGGAGCTATTTAATTCAATGGCAAAAATCCAGCTCTTTGCAATGACACCAAGATTTCACCTTCCACATCTTCAATAACCAGGATTTACAGGGAAAGGTTTTGTATCTGAGCAGGTCTGGTGGCCAGAATTTAAATCTCCAAAACCACACCAAATACATAACAAGTTAAGGATTGACAACATGCCTTACAGAGACCAAAGAATTTGTCTTGTTGAGTTTTAATACAAGGTTAAGAACAAAACTCCTTGAAACAGGAAAGAACCATCAATGAATGAAAATAACAGCACATTATGGAATTCTGTTAATGTAACAGAGAAAAGAGATAACAAGAAGTAACAGCCAGAAGCTGCAGCCAGACAAATCCAAACTAGCTTCAATTCTTCTGAAACAATTCTAAGTACTTACTAGTCCAACGCAGTTCAACCGCATCAGAATTTTTTATCATTTCATTTGTCCAAATCAAGAGCAGATATCTTTTTGGAAAATGCATTTTAAGCCAAATATAAAAGTTACTGAGCTTAATAGGTGGGGTATTACTGGCTTGTTATAAAAGGAAGCCAGGTTACATGATGTCATGATCACCTTCTGCCCTTAAACTATGGGAACAATGCTTATTTGCAACTATAACCTTCCTTTTCTCTTTCCTGTGTAGATGGACATGTCAATGCAAATATTTCATCTAAAATAACTTATCTAATACTCTTAGAAACAATTTCTACAGCAGAAAAATAAGTGAGCACAAAAACCCCACAGGGATGGAAGTTTCAGGTGGCAGGGATTTTAAAATTTAACAAGAATGTTTTTGCATTGTCTTCTAAGTTATATCTATCAAACTGCCATATCTGAATCATCAGAGGGCTGGAGGAGCACCTCTCCTACGAAGACAGGCTGAGACAGTTAGGCTTGCCCAGCCTGGAGAAGAGAAGGTTCCAGGGAGACCTTCTTGTGGCCCTTCAGTACCTAAAGGGGCCCCTATAAGAGAGATGAAGACAAACATTTTAGCAGGACCCAATAGGACAAGGGGTCATGGTTTTAAAAGAGGGTACCCTAAAAGAAGGTAGATTCAGACTAAATATAAGGAAGACATTTTTTACAAGGGTGCTGAAACACTGGAGCAGGTTCCCCACAGAGGTGGCAGATGCCCCATCCCTGGAAACATTCAAGGCCAGGTTGGATGGGGCTTTGGGACACCCGATCTAGTTGGAGATGTCCCTGCTCATTGGAGAGGGGTTGGATTAGATGGCCTTTAAAGGTTCTTTCCAACCCAAACTATTCCATGATTCTATGAATGCAGAAAAATCACCCAACTTACACAAAGTAAGCATAGCTAAGTTATTGCCTTTAATGAGCATTAATTTTATTTTTCATAACCTAATCATTGCCTTTCTATTCCAGTTGCTTTTTTCAAAAATGTAATACATGCCTATACTACTAGACAAAAGTTTTCCATCAACTCAAAACAAAAGTGTTTCTCCTCCCACCCTCCCTTTTCTAAGTCATTCACAACATATACATTTGCTTTTCCTTGAAAATTGGTCCTAGGAGGTCAAAATTCACTAGAGTGCTTTGGCAGCAAAATAACTTAGAAGCCTCCTCTTCATTTCTAGATATCTGCTCTGCCTTTTGGCCAAAAGTCTTCTAAGACAAAAATTAATATTCTGCATTCGTACAAAGTATGAATCAATGAGCAAAATATCTCGAGTAGCTGGAAGCAAGATGAAATCACCCAGCAATGAAAAAAGAGTTCCCAGTAGTGGGCTACAGTTGTAACACAACCCTAGCTATCGTTAATGTGACCCCATATCCCATCTCCCTCCCCGATTTTGGGGTTGCCTAGGAAAGAGAACATTTGGGAACAGTCTGTACAGACTCCTCTGACTGCAGAGGCTGGCACAAAGGCACCGTCTCTTCATGGGCACTCTTCAGACTCATGCATGGATCAGGCCAGGACACCAGTGGGTCTGGCACCAACAGAGAAACTACAAACATTTAAAACAGTTCACCTGCAGGTAATTTCAACATCACTGAGAAATGCTAGACCTAATCTTCAAAGTCAGGGAAATGGTGTGATAAGATTTCTTGTCATTTACTGAAAGGTCCATTTGTGTTACTGAAAATAGCCTACCCGTAAGGCTTGGTACTGAATTTTCACCAAAACCCCCTCAAAATAAAGTAAAATCCATATGCATGTGTCCCTGAACAGAGATTAACACTACTACTAATTCTATATGTTACCTACAGCTCCAAGAGGCTTCAAGCACAGTATATGCCACTAAGAGGAATACTTACTTTTTGGCAAATCCCCAGTGCTTGAAGCTGAAACTGTTCTGCTCCTGTCGTGAGATGGGCTGCTCTCTTCTCTTTCAGTTACAGTTGATCCTTCAGAAACAGCAGAACCACAAGCTACAGACTCTAGAGCTCCAGAGAACACTGAAGCTGAAAATTCAGAGAACTGTGACTCAGGAATTTTATGACGCCCATTTGGCAATTCACCATTAAACTGTTCATAGGAACTGCTATAAGAGTAATCACTTTTTGCATTTGTCTCATCAAGATTATACTCCTCTGGATTTGGACATTCTTCCTCTTCCTCATCTTCATCTTCAATCTGTTGTTCCAATAGGAATGGGCCATTCACAATATGGCCATTTGTTTTGGGGGATTCTATCCACTTAGGGTCTGTAGGGTCAGTGTTGACAAGTTCCTGCTCGACATCATCATCTTTTTCAGTGTTTTCTTTCTCTGTGTCTTCTTTTTCATCCTGATCTTCTGCTTCACCTGAAACATTTAAATGAGCAACACATTAGATCATAGATTAATATACCATTTTGATATCAGGCATTGAAAATTTTTAACTCTTCAGTAATTACTTGATTTCTGATATATAACACAAGGAAACACTGGGTATCACTGAAAAAATATGCAAAGACCTTAAAATCTAAATTAAAGGAGAAAGAAAGAACTAGTAAGGCTGTTGGAAAAAATAAGCAATAGGAAGTGGTTCAGGAGGGAACAATTCAGAAGAGAGAAATGTTATGAAGGGAAGATGTACGAGGCCTTGAAAGCGAGCTTTAAACATCTATGACTCAATCGGTTTCAAACAGGGAGTCATCACAGAAGTAAGAAAATTTACAGTAAAAGCAGAACAAAACTAAACTAAACCAAAAGACAGTCTCAGTAGTTACATTTTTATCAGAATTGGAAAGAGCTGACAAGAAAACCAGGGAAATCAGAAAAGAGCTGGACCATAACAGTTATGCTGCAAAATTTTAACAAAATGTCTTAACAATCTTAGTCAACAAGTTGCAATTATTATTACCTGATAGATAATCACAACATTGCAAGAAGAAAAGGGGAAAGCAAGGATGACTCTAACTACATAAATGTTACAGAACACAAATTCCTCTTGTTTTTCTTTGACCTCACCAAGATACTCAGTTACGCCACTTAACGTGGTGTGACAACTGACTGTTCTGTTGAATTTTCTACGTGCTCTTTTGTAGGATTTCATAGCTAGGTTGCTATTGATGGGTTTTTTTCACTTCTGCAGTAGGTCTGACTTCTCCTTTTTAGGCTGTCTAGTTATGCTTTTACCTACAGGAGAAAACGAAACCTAATGGTCTAGGGAAATTTGGAGACTTGGTTCATTGCACCAGATGCAATGCTGCAAATTACTTTCCCCTCTGAAACTGTAAAGTCAGGGTCAATAAAAGCTGGTAATACTAACCATCATCATTTCCAGCTTCTTCATCTACTACCTCTTCTATATCAGCTGTTTTTAGTTTCACCTCTGGGTGGTACTCATCTTCTTGTTCATTTGATGGTACAGCTGAGGTTACATTTTCTTCTATTTTTTTCCTTTCAGCTTCTCGTTCTAGTTCTTCTATTTCCTGCAGGCGTTTTTCTAACAGCTCAGCTTGTCTCTTCTGTTTTTTCTTCAGTTTTTTCTTTTTGTTTTTGGATATTTTTCCAACCTGAAATATTAATACAAACAAAAGAAAACAAAAAACTCCTAAGCAATTACTTTCAAGGCATCTCACACCAAATGCACTTGCAGTGTGATTACTTTTTATTTTAAAATACCAGACAACTATTAATACAGCAAATCTATGGCTTTTCCCCTTTTAGTTCAAATCAAGAATGGCATAGGGCTATACGATGCAAAAAAAGCTACTGAAATTTGATATAGTTACACATGTTTTTTACATGGCTGTTTATTAGAAAAAAAGAGCAAAATTCATCTAAGATGACATAATAAAATTCCTATGATCCTATAATCTTGACTAGGCACAAAAATCTTAAGCTTCATCTATTACAGTATCTAATTATTTACATATAAATTTTAGACATGATTTCTCTCTCCATACTGTGCAGGCATGCTGAATAGTATGCAGCTTCTTTTGCTTCTCAGCAAAACTATGCTGAGAAAAATGATAGGAGAAACACAAAGAGATCGAAAACAGTAAAGAACTCTTAATAAATGCTGTGTTGTTCAGCTATTTCCCTGTGAAAGGGAAACATTTTTATTATTCACTTCTGGCCCAAAACCATATGAATCACAAACAACAGATGGCCATCACAAAAAGTTTCACATTTTATATAACATAAGGATTGAAAAACTCAGGTAGGATAACAAGAAAAATCAACACATCTGAGGAAGGTTTGAAACACTTTCTTGTATCTTAACTAAATTCTGACTTCTATTTTTACTATTTGATAACTGAGATCTGTTTTCATTCATGTTTAGATATCACAGTATATAATTAAAAAATAATAGGCAAATATTATTTTCTCAATGGTTTATCTGTAAATCCTGTTAGCTTCAAAAGAAGCTAAGGGAAAGTCAAAACCAGAGTTAATTTGACAATCCTAATAAATTTTATCCATGTTGTACGTCCACTGAAATGATACACATTCTGTACTCAGAGTTAGAAAAACAGCTTTGACCTTAGGTATTTCTAAACACCTATATTATCTGTGGTTATTTGCTAAATGTATGTGGCAAAAATACCTTTAAAACCTAAAAATACCCCTCTCCTTTAAGGCCTTGATGATTAAGGCCTTGAACTCCTTAAGCTACCTGCAATACATGATATTTAGTGCATGCATATGTTTTTGTCAGGATTTGATCGGAAAGGTTTATTCCTTGAGAGATGAAAATGGCAATGCTTAACTTTCTTTGACATAGCTTTAGAATTGTAAGTCTATGAGAGTTTCCATCAGAGGAGTACTGTGCCTAAATCCATTAGGGCCAAACACCTAAAAGAAAAATGTTCTTTGAAAAATAAAAGCTTTGTTCAAAGGAAGCTTTTAAAAAGGGTAGAGACTGCCAACAGTCTAATAGCTATTAGTACCTACAGAAACACAGGAAATAAGATAATTTGACTTATATTACAATACTTACAGGCTTTTGTTGTGGAGCTGTACTCACTACAAAGAAAAAAAAACACACAAAATTTTAAAGATACATTTTTACACAACCAACTATAAAAGCAGAAAGTACTAGAAATCATGTAAAGATATTCTTAACTGAATATAAGGCACTGATTATTTTACTGAACATAGTTTTTTACTCTTTACATCATTTGATGTCTCAGATCACCTAGAAGAAGCTTGCATTAATTTATGTTCACTCTGTTGTGGTTGCTGGAGAGTTAAAGTCAGAAAGGAAAGTCTGAATCAGTCAAGAGTGGATAGAAAGCATGAAATGACTGCAGAGTTGTCACAGATGAAATGTATATAGTTGGCTGATTGAGCAGGTATAGGCAGATTTTCAATAGTTCAGGGAATATAACCAACACGACTGTTTTGCACTCAACAGGAAAGTCAAATACAGAATCACCTCCTTTGTTCTGAAAGAAGGTAGTTCGGTTGCTAGAGCTGGAGGCATGAGTAAGCACAGCACCACAGACAAAGCATCTCCAGCGTGGACCTCTGCCTAAGCACCTCTCAGGAGGACACCCACAATGACTAGAGGTCTGATGAGATATCTATACTGACAATGAAAATGCACACAACCCAAATAATCAAAATGAACAGAAATAACCAAATATGGGAAACAGAGGCAAAGTGGAAGTGAGAAAGAGGAACTGAACGGGGGAGGAGAACCTCTCAGGAACTTCTTCAGACACATAGGCATATGGCAAATAACAAAAGCAAAATAAAAAATGGAGACACTTGAGACTTCAGAGTTCTTTTATAGGTTCAGCTCCCACTCCTAAGTTCAGAGAAAAAACTACTTGTATGCCCCTGAAAGGACAAGGTTTTCATAAAGATTCTTAAACTTGAGTACCATCACTGCTCTAAAAAAGTGAAATTATGCAGAACCTATTCTTTAAGTGCTGTAAAGAAAACACATCATCAGCTCCTGTGAGCAAAGACATAGATTTAATTACAATTTGCTAAGAACAAAGTGTGATAAGAACTCCATCAATACATGCGTTAATATTTATTTTAATGTCAGGAAGCAAAATAAAGGCTGCATGAACAAAATCAAGTTACTTCCCACACAAATAACATACACTCTTTAGATACATGAACATATATTATATAAAATTCAATACAATATATTCATGACTTGTAAGATTTTGCATGACTTACCTAATGCTGTGAAATATTTACATATTTTGTTCCTGATATAGCAGGTATTTTATTATACCTCAGAGATTTTAATCTGAAATACATTTTCTGACGATATTACAAAGATATTTAAATGTTATTATTTTCCTACTGCCTGTAGCTGATGCGTTGGACTGGCAAATAAATAGCAACCATTGTACTAAAGATCACTAGAAAAGCCACACTTCCTTGCTTGTCTTTACTGATTTTTGTGAACTACTTTACCTTGTTTTTTCCTAGCTAAACATAATGTACAGTTTCTATCTAAACTCTTGGCAAGTTTAACATAAACCATTTCACACACAGTGCAAGGGAGAAGGGCTTGTAATGAATGCAGTTAGGGACAATAAATTCCATTTTCAAGGGTGAAAAGCTATGGAATCTCTAAGACTTTTCACTGCATTCTGAGAATAAGTGATAACTGTCGAGAAGGTAGGCAATTTCACTAGGATGCTGATGAACCTGTAGTGGAACTATCACGTAATTTAGGTAAGATTATTAACTACTGTCAATATTAGAGATGTAAGGCTCTAGTGCAGCTAAAACTTACAACATTAAAGCTTGTAGGGTGGGAGGAGAGTAAATTTATACCAATAAATGCTTTTCTGTATCTGGGGTCCCCAAAACCTTGAACATGCAAACCTGAGAAGACAACATCTCCGTAATAGCAGTAAGAATTGATCAGACATGCATTTACACACAATTATTTAATATGCTTATTTTCATTAAACAAAGTCTTGTTAGCATTAATATACTGAGAAAACTTTACTACATCACATTGAAATACAGTATCATACCTGCTGAGCCAGAGGGGGGAGGAGCACCAGCCTTCTGCCACTCGGTAGCTTCAGCAGCCATTCTACGAACATAGGCATCATCCACGCACATCAAAATGTTTTCTGGCTTTATATCAGTATGTATGATCTTGCACTTGCTGTGTAGATAATCTAGACCCTGAAGTACCTAATTACGAAAGGATTTAAAAAAAAAAATCAAAACTATTTTAATTTACCCATTACCCAGATGAATGTATTTATTAGTAGTACAGAGATGTTCAACTGATTGCCTGCTCTCCATACATGGCCTGACAGGATAATTTATTTAGCTTGTAAACCCAGTTATTGAGACTTTGATGAGTAAGAAAAAGGCTGGATGAATTGTCTTGATGACAGCAACCTGCACTTGTTGACTTCCATTTCCAAGGTGCTTTTTAGTTGATCTGCACATGTGTAAAAAACCCCATGGTACATCTTCCACTGAAAAGGGAATTTGGCTGCTCAGTCAGAAAGGCTGATCCTCACTGGTTCCTTGTTTAAAAGGCAACAACAACAACAAAACCAACAAGCAACAACAGCAACAACAACAAGCCAATCAAAAACTACTGCAAGAACTACATACTATATCTGAAGTCGGGTTTGTGAATAAACACCTTAAAATTGATTATGTATTTTCCCACTAGTCTTTGATACTGTCTGCAGGCTAGTAAGATTCTGCTAGCTCATAACAAACCTGCATATCCAAAATTTTTAAAATGTATTCTGGGACAAAAATTGTAAGATATTTTCCCATAATGCAAGATTTCTCAAATTCTGACTGGAACAGAAATACAATAGTTTATGTGATTTTATATAATATCTAAGCCTTACCTAAAATACTTAATCTGTTGAAGTCAATTATTACAATTCTTCAGTACAGAATAAACTCACAGTATAAACCAAGCTATTGCTAAGATAATCTAGATAAAAACTGTAGAGAAACATCAGCTAGAAAGAAAAAAAAGGAGAAACCTAGATAACCCTACTGGAAAGACTTCCTTGAATTTTTAGTGAATGTCCTACAGCAGGAAACAAACCTCCAGGCTCAGGAGGTCCAGCTACAAGAACATCCGGCAATTCTAGGTACTTTATAAATAAATTAGCTAGCTCCTTCCTCTCAGAAACCTTCACAAAGTAACTAGGAGTCTGAACCTTTCAAGGAAAACCTGTCGGTTCAAAATAGCATTACAAGAAGACAATAGACCACCCAGTCCTCAGCTCATACCAAAACTGGTACACTGATCCAGCACACAAGGTAGCTCCAGAGAAGAGCAGTAGCATGTGTATGATACTTACACTCAGGCTAATATATCCTAGAAACACCTCAAGTACACAGTTCTGCTTTCTCCAGTTCTGGAGCTAGACTGGAACAGCAACCTTTCTGAAAAACTTTCTTTATATGCTTATGAAAAGCTGTATGTTCACTTGAGTAGGACTGGTGAGTTCTTGATAAACTGGATTTCTTGCCCCAAGATCCAAAATATCCTTGCTTACTTGCCAGAGCAATTGAAAGAACATATAGTATGTCTCAAAGTAAGAAATGTTAAAGATTGGTTTATAATGGGAAAGTAGTTAGTGGTTAAGTGATTTCAAATTTGAGAAGAGGCATTAACAGCAATAGCAACATAAAGATGGATTATAATAGTCTTTTCCTTCCCTCATTACACTACAGATAATCTTACAAATTACCACTCAGTGTCTGTAATTCTGAGGCCAAGTAAAAGGTTCCAGAGTTCACTGAAAGCGATAAAGTCAGAAGAAAAAAACAGCTGTTTCTCTCAATACACAGAAGTTGATTTAAAATGAAACTTGATTTGCTATTTCCCACTTTAAAAAGATAGCCTGTCCCACTATTAAATAAGAGTTTTAGGGTGACAGTTTTGTCTTTAATTTGGCTGAATAGTCTCTTTTTTTTTTTTGGGGGGGGGGGGTGGGGGGGCAGAGGAGGGAAAAAACCAGAATATTTTGTAGAATCCAAATCAGTTCCATGACTTACCACAAGGACCATGCTGCTAGAATTGTATCATTAGAAAGAATGTTCTTAGCTGTCTTAAAATATGGATCACACTGCTTCATCCTAAAAGCTTGAAGTGATTATACCACTAAACCAGTAAGGAAGCATGTACTACATGGACATGCTTTGCACCATGCTCTGAGATGATGGAGAACTAGGAAAACACTCCTAGTTTTTAGTTATCTGTCCACTGAAAAAGGGAAAAAATTAAATGGGACTCTGAAAAACAGTGACAAATCCTGTAACTGCAATCAAAAATGTATATTAGAAGGATGCATTTTTTTCCTTGTTAAAGTCACATGGCTAGTTTCATATCAAGAAACTCTCATATCTGGCAGTTTCTAATTAATGTTCACTTCTGTTTTCTTTCTTTTTCACTCAAGAAGACATATCATACTGACCCATTAAACAGTTTATTTACTCTATTGTAGACCAAAGCATAAGTGAATTTTTTGGATCAAATCCATTGTGCTTGTTTCAGCATCAGTTTCAGAAATAATCTCTCACAAGAAACTGATGTTATATATTTTACAACCCAATGTAAGGATTCCAGAATTAAATAAAAGGGCAGTTTTAATCATCTCCAAAGCAAATATAAGGAATTGAAGCAACTAGTCCTTTTTTCAATTCAGCGGGGTCTTCTCTTGCATGGCAGTTCATAAAACTCTACCCCAGGGAAAAAAGAAAAAATGCTTCAAACCAAAATTACATTCATTATTAAGAAACTAAACTCTCAGCTGTATTTTAAAACAAACCTAATCTTGTCACAATGCTCAAAAGTACTTAAAAATTGAAAAAATCTTTCCCAAATTGCAGCATAAAATTCCTTATAATACTTTCTGAAACAAAGTTGTTTGCTGTACAGTAACAACAGTGCAAAAATGGAATTGTTTCATGTTCAAGTTTCATGAATAAACATTTACAACAAGGTTAGCACAAGTTTTGCCTGAGAAGAAGAATAAGGATCTGAATTACCTTTAATGAGAACAATCTGGAGTTCCTAGCTAGTCCAAACAGTTCATTCCAACCTCACAAACGTTAAACTTGTTTAATCTTTCAAGACTAACTTGCTCCCCTTTTTTCTGGTATCAAGTGCTTGAATTACTTAGAATGTTTAGCTTTGCTTACATTCAAAAGGTAGTTTAGGTTGGAATACTGTGTGATTCAGACCCTTCCAACCAAGTCACTTCAGCTTCAAAGTTTTATCTAACCTCAAAACCAAAGCAGCCTGCCCAAGTCCTTACCCAGTTCATTTCTGCCTATCCCCTAAGATGCAGACTGCGTAACAGAGTGCGACACTGTAGACAACCTGTTCCTGCCTGACTACCATCACTACAAAGAACTTACTATGTAACCAGAATTTCTCTTTTTAATTTGTGGACTTGTTTCCTGTCCAATCTCTGTGTGTGGCCAAGAGAAGTCTGGGTCCATTTACTCTACCTGTGCTGAAAAGATCAAATGTTTCCCCCTTTATTTGCTTTTCTTCTTAAACCAAACCCACCAGTTCTCCCAAGACTAATGTGGCCTATTAGGCAGTTAGCCTTCATCCTCACAGAAGCCCACCACTGAGTCATGTACAGCTCGTCTACCAGGACCCCTCATGCCATCAGTTTTCACATGTTCAACTAGTTCTTCTTTAGGCCTAACTAGTCCAGCAAAGCACATCTCCAGCTTGTCTCCACAATGTGACACAGGTCACCCCATGCTGTGAAACTGTCCTTGACACACTCTAGAAATTTCCTTGACCACATGTGCCACAATAGAGCAGATACCAAGGTGGTTAAAAGTCCCCCAAAAGAACTAGCTTATTCCAGCTGCCTAATGGTGCTTCTCTCATCTATGTCTGAAATTGGCAGCATTCAGCAGATATATACCATGGGGTCACTCTTGTTGGATCTCCCCTCTGAACCTGACCCATTCTACAGCAAAGATTCAAACATTCAAGCTCAACTCCTCTTCCCTGGTTATCCTTTTGAAAGTGTCTTTCTCCCAATCCTGCTGCCCTCCAAGCATCTGAGCTACCCCACGCCACACCTCTGCACTCACATTGAAGCTATGCTGTGTGCCCATGTACGGATCTATAACCGCTGCCCTCTGCTCGCCATGCTGTATGCATTTGTATATGCCAGTTGAGTCAGGTCCCCCCAGTCATGATGATCAGAGGAAGCACTGAGAGTAACCCACATAATTCTGACCTCTGGGCCCCTGCCCTTGCTGATCCCACTTCTCACTGCGTTGTGGTCACCATCCCTGAAGATCCCATCTGAAAGTCGCCCTCTACTAGGTTAAAGGAGCCTGTTGGCAAGGATGCTGTGAAGCTGGGTTCAGTTCTCACTTCCAAAAGGAGGTTATTCTCAGCTTGGATCCATTCAATGGTCTGACTGTTCTGCAAACAGGCAACGTAACCGAGGCAAGAGTAAACTGCACCAGGGAGCTCCTAAACCTGGCTTTGCTGCTAAACCCAGTGGATCAAAAAAATTACATCATAACTTGTCAGGTTTTGGCCAAACTCCAGGACAATATTCCAACCAAAGCGGAAACATCACAAACAAACAAACAAACAAAAGACGTTTACTGAAAACTATGGATATTTATATGCACATATAATCCAAATATTCACGTTCCCATTTCTGAACAGGCAGCTCAGTTTGGCTGGAGCGCTGTATTGCTACAGCTCCTTAGTTCTAGTTTCTGAACCACTTAGTTGTGTAGAAATTAACGGACCTAAAATGTCAACTGTATACTAACGCTCACATCAATCAGGTTATTTAGCTAATTCTGATTAAAGACATGCTAGTTTGATATTCGTTGACACACAATAATAATTACAAAGAAAGTAACTATTTTAAGACATCACATGAATAAAATAGAGCTAATGTTGATGAAAGGCAAGACAGGTTACCCAAGTGCCAAAATATTTGTCATCTGTAGGTAATAACTGCATATAGATTAATGGCTTATACAAAACCAGAGAAATAGATGATTTTTCCTTGCTAAGACATTATTTCTTCTTAAGATCACCTCTCAGCAATTTGATTTTCATAGTATAGCAAAACCATATTTTGGAAGAACATGCCCTAGTGAAACGTTCTGAATTGCTTCCTCCTTGGCCCTCTGACACTACAAAATCTTAATACTGATAGACAATTTTCAAAGAACTTTTCTTTAGAAACTATTTTTGCCATTTTTTTCAATTTTGTAAGGATAATATATTATTTCCCACAATTCTGACATTTTATTTTCCAGCAGATCTCACATGACATGTCAACCAAAACTGCAATTGAATACGAATATCCTTACATTTGTGAAAAAGGCTCACTGCTTCAAATTTTTATTTTCTAAAGCAGCTCAGGAAAACTCCTTCATCAGTGGAAAATCTTGATTTAAAAACAGAGAAACCAAAACAAAGCAGCATGCAGAAATGCAAGCTGTCTAGAAAAATGCTCTTGCAAAGTGCTCCCCTGGGATTACCAGTAAAATTATCTTAGATATTCATTAGTAAAAGTTCAGTTAAAATATCTTCATTCTAACCTTCAAATTATTAATAATGGTGGAAAAAACTCATTAAAAATTAACAAACCTTACCTGTCGAATTATACTTTTTACACAACGGATTGGAAGGCCTTGATAATTGGACTTGATTATCCATTTTAGGAGATGATGTCCAAGTACCTCAAAGACCATACAGACATCTGGGATTTAATTAAGGATAATTTCCAAATAAACTTGTTGATGAGATCAACACAAACATTTGTTTGCACACTGGCAAAGCAATCATCACACTGTTCAGAGGGAAAGAAGTTCCCCCTACAAAGAGCAGAACACGATATATGCTTTAGAACAACATTTCAGTTATATACAAACACATATAAGAACAGCACCCAAATACAGAACTAATCAAAACAAAAGACTTTAATTATGCAAATCTTCTCAGTTATTTCTATATGTTAACAATAGGATTACAGTGAACAATGAAATAGGTAACCATAAAATATAAATGAATTCATTTTTGTTTTCTGTGAAACAGTTAAAAGCACTGACTTGGGTTATTATCTCTAGTTTCTAAGAAAATTTAAATTATATAAGTGGTTTTAACAACAAAAGACTACACAATGTTTTAGAAATTAAACCATACTAAACATTTTTTTGATTAGGCTCAATTAAGAATCACTTGACAACAAAGACTAAAGTAGTAAGAGAAGGAATCTCTTACCACCTACAGTTTTAACTGCAGAGAATAATGACAATCACCAAACTCAGGAACAAAGGAAATGCAGAACTCAGAAGCGACATGCAAAAACAGCAATGTCAAAAAGTTTAATTTGAGCCAGCACCTAGTGTTGGTCACCAACAGAGACCGGCACGTTCATATATTCAAGCTAATGATAAGTTTTACCATCACAACATACCTGCAAGAAATTATACAATTTGGCCATACTGAGTTACACCTCAGAAATGAGCTGGGAATAACCTTAATGTCGCTGGAAATCAAAAAGAATGGTAAAATCCTTACATGATATTATAACCTTCAAAAGAATAACGTAATACAAATAACAGAAAATTAATTAATAGATGGATACTGCAGGAAAATCTCAATGGAGGGAAATTAGACAGTGTGCATCTCAGAGACCATTCACAGGGAACTACATTGTGATGGGAGAAATTTTACCTATGTTTTCCTAAGTTCTATTAACTAGAGACTTGGCAATGATCTTACAGTCACTGTCTTGTGTCAAAACGAGACTTCCATTGTCTGATGGTCTATCTTCTTGCATACTTGCATACTTCTTGCATACTTGCATACTTCTTGCATACTTCTTAAGTAAAGCTAAATGAAGTTTTAAAATCTACATCCCCTATGCTGGAGTTAGACCAAAGTTAAAAGGTCTCAAGACTCATCAAAGCACACTGTAACATTTTGATTGCTGCTGTTCATCTCACTTCATGTTCCTTAATTCCTGTATTAGAGGAGACAGCGAACAGACGTCTCCCAATCATATCAACATAGTCTACTCAGCATACCATAAAACTGTTCCATTCAGAAGAGGAAACAGTCTTGGTTGCTTTACCACACAAGCACTCAATGAACAGAAGTCACTAGTAAAGCACATGGCTATCAAAAAGGATGAGCAGAGCGATTAGCTCTTGCAGGGCTTATTAACATAGCCCACGCAGTGAAGTTGCAATGCTACACCAGTACAGATTTCAGAAAGGCAAGACACTGCAGCATTCAGAAATGAAATTTAGGACACACGCCCACAGTCCTTCAGACCACTGCTGCTGCAAACTCTCTGAAGCACATTCCTGCCATTCCTTGCACTTACAGAAGTGCTAAGCCTTGCCAGCAACCAGAAGAGAAGGGGGTGTAGGGAAGTGAATAACTGAGAGGCAAAGAAGGGGAGAGCACCAAGGAGGAAGATGTAAGGAGGAATGGCAGAAGTAGACAGAGAGACAGAGTGCAGGAGAAAGAGAAGTGATGTCCACCTGAAAAAACACTGCAGTGTTTTGCTGGGAGGACTAGGACAAACTCAAGGCATGCTCAGTACTGGGGAGGCAACTGGGATGGGGAGAAAGCACAGGGGAGGCTCAGAGTTTGGAGTAAGTATTTGAAAACACAACTGTTGTCTGATTTACTATCCTGGCCTGAAAAAACATTAACTGTAAGCCAGACTGCCGACAACAAAGAGTTTGGGAAAAGCTGTGCATTAACTATTAGGAAACGAGCTTTGCAAACCCCATGATCTTCCTACAGCACCAACAAACACGCTGACAGATGAGCATGTTCAAAACATCCTCCAGCAAAAATAAACTTGAAGCCCACCCCGCAGATATGCCTCTCATGAAACACTCTTTGAAGCAGGTCAGGGAATGTCTAAAAGGGGAACACTGAGCAGAGCAGCAAAAGTGAGAGCAAACATAACATTAATCAGCTGACAGGCTTAAGTACTTGAAACTCTTTCTTGACTAAAATCCTATCTGTAACTGTCTATCTACAAAGACACATTACAGGGCCATTTCGAAATCTGATGAGCATTAAAGACCAGTTAAGGTAAATGTAAGGCTCTGATAACAACACGCAGCACTTCTGGATGCATCTCAGCTGCTTCTATTAGGCTCTATAGTGTTTCATTTATGCTGTATATTCTTTGTGGATAAATTTATTACTATTATTATAATGTCTGTTTGTGTCAGGAATGTTTCCTTTTCTCTTTTTTTTCCCCCCATTTTTGTCTCCACATAAAGGTTTGTTTAGGTGTGTGACTACCTGAATTTTTAGTTTAAAAAATGCTCCACTCAAATAGACATTTATTAAAGCTCTTCTAAATACTCAATCTAATAATCTACACTTACAAAAACCAGCAAAGTGCCCAAGTTCATGAATTCTGTTATTTCCTGAAAAAAAATCATAATTGCAATCTTTTTAAAAGGTACAAGTAGTCAAAAATGATCTGCTTACTGTAGCATAACACACATTGTTAAAATCCCTCTGTCTATAAACACCTATTAAAGCTCCTAGGAGAAAGATGACTGTTTTCAGACACACAGCGCAGGCCAATGGCCCTGCACATTCCCAGCTCTGAGCTACGCAGTTCTTGACAAGACAAGTTTCCCTGTGTAGAAGCTCTGTGACATTTTGTGGTATTAGCCATCCAAAGGATTCACCCACTTCTCTTCTGTCTTGCTTTAACTTTTAAATGTATTCCATAACCAATAATCAAGCCTTTATGAAGCATATGTTGTTTTAAATTACAGTCGAGGAACAGATACTTAGTGACTTGCCCAAAGGAAGCTGGAAACAGCAGAGCATGGAAAAACTCCCAAATTACTGTATTTCTCTCAACCTGTTCAATTCAGTAACACATAGTACCAATATGGCATTTTTAAAACAGAAACAAACAGCAGCAAAACATTAAAATCAGTTACCTGCTCCCTCCCCGCAAGAACCTACACCAAAGACTTTCTTTCCCCTAGAAGATAAAAAGGAGTTGATCAAATTATCAATGCAACCAATCGCTGCTCAAATAAGCAATGCAACTCAGGATGCACAAACCATTCACAAGAAAACTCAAAGCATAAGATTCTCGGGTGTTATATTTTCACTGGTGGCTAGAACTTTGACACAATTCCAGCTGTAATTTTAGATTTCAGTCCAGTCCACTGCGCTGTTCCAAAAAATGTACTTCTCAGTGAGACAGGAACATTTGCCTTCCACAAAAAACAGCTTCTGTACTGTCAGAGTTTTCAACATGAAGGTAAAACCAAAATAGACTAAATCAATGCCAGCTGTCTGGTTTCAATCTGCTAACACAAAGCTATCTGAACCCTTATTTTTCCACTACTACATGGTCACTTTTGGTTTTGTCAATTTAAGTGCTCTGTTTCAAAAAACCAGAAGTTTGGACATGCTTTCAAAATATTAGCATTAACAAAATTTACTCTTCACACCTAGAAATGGCTCTCACCTTTAATACAGATTTATACAGACATGTGAATCTTAGCAATAATTTACGAACATTATTGGGAAACTACTCTGTTAGACAGATAATAATTATTTCTAGAGATAGTTATTAATACATTTTCTTATTCCCTATCTCATATTAGTGTTTTATAATAAAAACAGTAAGTCAAAACTTCTGATTTCTAAAAATAACTTCAATTATTCTTCAATTGTACAGCTGTCAGCTGAAGCCCTTTGGTTGCATTATTTTTTGTGAATAAAGTTAGACAATAGAGATATTTAAAAAATACTTCAAAATAAGCATCTCAGCTTATAAATCAAACCAATGTTTTTCTAGCACAATAAGCAGCACCAAGAAACTCTAACCAGGGTTCTTTGCCTGCGTTAAATAATTTCCTTGATCACAAGCCATTTATATTCATTGAAGTGACTCCTGACAACTTTATGGTTTATTTTAATTCAGTTTAAATTGATGATGAAACCTCGGAAGAAAACAGACTACGCTAACTTCACCTACATTTAGCAGCTTTCTATCATGCTAGCTGACCACTGAATCAACCAGGAAGCAAACCTAAAATGGAACAGCCAGAAAGCAGTTAAGACCCCATTCTGTAAGTGAGAATCTTGTTCCCCACACTCTCATTCTCACTCATTACAAATCCACAGGATTCAAAACTAATGTCAAGAGATAGAGGGGATGAAAACTGCACACTTCTCCCTTCACTAGAAAAGACTAGATTATTCCTTTCCTAGAGGATGAGAGTTGGCGAAGAGCATCTCAACCTGATCTGCTGAAGACCGAAGACATATCACCGAAATCAACTTACTGTTAAGCTCTCTAGAGCAGGAACTGCCTCTTTGTCTGGCAGTATGATACCATGAACAATGAGGTCTGTTATTAGGGCTCCAAGACACAACAAGCATACACACAAACACCAGCTGTAACAGTAAATGAATGAACAGTAATATAATAAGCTGCTAAAATATCTAATATAATTAGAAAGGATAACTACTTTAGATCAACTCTAGAATCAAATATATTCACAGAAAGAGAATATTATTCCCTGAGAACAATACCCAGTGACATTTCACTTCATTCTTTTTTTTTTTTTTTTTTAAAGGAAGCATTTGAAAGCCAAAAACCTTTGCCAAAAGTGGTTAACACCTAGCCAAAAGAAGATCGCATAAACAAGAGAAGAATCTCCATGGCCTCACACTTCCCACAAGAAAAACCAGATTCTTCAAAACCCTGACACTTCCTTTCTCTTTACTAGTCTAGAGCACAATATATTTCCTGTAAGTCTCGGTTTTTAAGTAAACTACTTCTAGTTCTAGCTGACCATGACACGATTCATGTTTTTTTTATTTTGCATTGTGTCCAGAAAAGAAAAGCCCCTGTCACTCCTCTGAGTGCATTACACACCAGACTGCTCTTTGCATCTACATATATTTTGATGTTTCTATATTACAACTTTAAAGTAAAACTAAGTAGAAAAAAAGCCAGAGCTAAATGCTTACTTATCTCAGTAGATCATTTTTAATGAAGATGCCATGTTTTCAAAAGGATACGAATTCCATTCATTCCAGAAATTTTGAAGTCATCAATTAGCTGTACAACCATATCCTTGTTGGGATCATTAGGGTCACTTTCACGAACCTAAACCAAGAACAGAAACACTGACATTTTAGGAAAATTATCACTTCAACACAGTAATTAGCTAGCTTTCCATGAGAAGTTAAA
Source organism: Zapornia atra (assembly GCA_013400835.1). NCBI lineage: Eukaryota > Metazoa > Chordata > Aves > Gruiformes > Rallidae > Zapornia > Zapornia atra. The sequence goes on along the minus strand of VZTU01006423.1, from coordinate 112,885 downwards.
CAATACTATGGAACTTCAGAAATCATGCTAACACATAAGTCAGCTATTTTGGTTTAAAAAAAAAGAAAAGTTTAAAACCAATATTCTGCCACATTTTAAAAATTCTTTATTACTCTTACTGACATTGACCACTGTGCTGCAAGAGTGATACTTACACATTTGAGCAACTTTATTTCATCCAAGGCTGTCTCTGTATAATGCTGGGCACTTTTTACAACTTTCATTGCAACAAACCGCTTCCCCCTTGAAAAGAACAAAAACATTTTCAGCACATGCTCTGAGCTCAAACAAAAATATGCTCAATGTTTGGAAATTTTAAACAGAATATTTCACAGCCTAATGTATTTTGACAGAAAACACTGAAATTACACTTAATCCAACTTTTGTTAACAGTCTGATTTTTATATAAGAGGAACTTGGTTACATGTTTTATCATTCAATTAAGGTATATTTTTTCATAAACAGCAGAAATAAAAACATTAGATTACTCCCACATGTTCAAGAAAGCATGTAAAATCAATAAGCAAAGCTTATCTGTCAATAAAAATAGAATTCCACTTATTACTGGGAGCTTGCATGAACTACACACCCAAGAGCAAAATAAGACCTCAGACATTTTTTCTGAGTAAAATGATAGCAAACTTTTACAGAACTTTACCATGCATGTAAACCAAAAGTTACTGCAAATAAAGTAACATATTGAGAAAATATTCAATGGGAATAAAGTTTTCTTACTGCATATCCCAGCATAGCCAGACTGTAGAGAAGTGTCCCCATCCTAACTTTCTAATAACGTGATACCGGCCATTGAAAAGATCACCAATTTTCACCGGATGATAGCCTCCTTTCATGAAAAAATGAACAGAAAAAAGAATATTCAGAAAACAAGCAATAATTCACAGGCTTTCAAATAATTCCTGTAGTACAAACTTTCCTCTTCAAATTGTCTTGTACTATAAACATGAAATCTAAAGCAAATTTTACTCCAATGTTAAAAATTCTGCTTTACTTGGCCTGGAGGGAAAAACCTCATGTCCTGTAACTACTGTGGAGTTTATTCACCCTTCTCTCTTACGGCTTTTACTTGTAGTAATATTACCATCTGTTTTCTATTTCCCCAGGCTTATCTTCCACTTCACAGACAGTACAGGAAAGATCTACATTATTTTTTTTATCATATTTGAAGCTTCTCCAGTCAACATGTTTTGGATGATTGCAGAATCTCAACAGAGATGTTTTAATTCCCATTTGCTTTCTACTAATAAAGGCAGCAATAAAATACTTCCTGAGAAAACATTAAGAACAACACAGGCTTCATCGATGCTCTTCTGCTTGGCTCCTGATCCGTAGCAGCAAGGCATTCTTTCTCCCACTCAAACGCAGGGAAGACCACGATCACACAAGCTTGTTATTAAGACTAACACACTTACAGTAACATCCACAATTTTGCCTAAACTACAAACAACAACCCTCCAGGACATCAACCGGCAGCAGACTGCTGCCCATTAAAGACAACAATGTGAACTTATCACTTAATTCCTTGGATTTAAGACAGGGACTTCTCTCTTATCTCCTTTTTATCTATGGAACAGTGACATCAAATCTGGATATATTTATATCCTTTGGTAATAACATCTCTTGCCTTAATAGAAATTCAAGAGTTTATTTATGAACTTTTCTCCAGTGCTCCCAGGGCAGATTAATAAATTAAACACAATCATATGACAGAACTATAAAGACCACATGTTCACCGCACAATAAAGCTTAAATAACGTACCAACGTCAGACGTTGGTATGTCTAAACTGAAACTCTAAAACACACACAGCTTTGGTATTTGCGTAGCTTCCAGCTTAGCAGACAGCAGCCACTCGCTGGTTTGGCTCAGTGTGTCAGCCAAAGCTGACCCATCCGACGCAGCTGCAGCTGCCCCGGCTCACTCACGTCATGCTGCTGGCAGAGACTCAAACAGCCCTGGCCAGAGCACAAGGGAAGCGGCGCTCACCAATTCTCATCTCAGCAGGGGCTGGTCTCAGCCCCAAGTGACAGCAACAAACTAGTTCAGATGGGCAGCATCAGTCTCAGCTTTACAGCGCTGACTTCATGTACCTTCCTGACCACCTGTCTCCCAGTTTCTACCACTGCAGAGGGTCAAGTGTGTTCACCACCCAGAGAAATGAGCGTGATGGCCACAGTCAGCGTGGACAGACACATAGGGCACAGTCTCAGCTCCCACAGCCTAGCAGTAGGTGTGGAAGTGTCATCTTTTCCATGAAGATTTCGCACAAATCTATGAAGACTCAGGTATGAGAACAATCTTTAAACTGTCACACACAATGTTTCATGTCACAAATCAGCAGGTATACAGGCACCAACGCCTTCAGATAAGGAAAAAGAAGGCGCTAGTTCAGGAGCAGTACTGGGCACTATGGGACTGTGACATACAAATCCAGCCTAGGACTCAGTCCCAGGACTCCCCCTTGGGAGAAGGCCTACACTCTCCTTCAGCACTGAGAAGGATTGGTTCATGGAAAGCTGCCTGGACAACTCACCTGGCAACCTATAAAGAAACCTTCATTTCCACTGTTGAACTCCATCCATAAAGCACAACATTGCCAAGTGGGAGCTCCTTACTCTTCACAGAAGAAACAGATCACCTTTGGAACATCCAACTGGGTTTATTCTCCAGGAAAGGTTGGGGGGGAGGTGACATGGACTTACACTACGTGTTGACAATTGCATTGTCCACTTCATTTGTGAAAAGAAACAGTATCAGCCACATATGAAGCCCAAGTCTATGGCAGCTTCATTATTATAGAAATTTTGCTGAACTCACATACACAAATCCATACTGATAGAAACATTAAAAGCAAAACTAATTTTTAATGTAATTGTCTATTTAACCATCCTTGCATTAACAGCTGATGAAAATATTTTAAAATCTAAATAAATACATATTAAGACAGCTATAGACTTGTTTAAAACAGAAAAGCTATTACCCTTTGGTATATTCTTTCAGTGAAACTAACTAGAATGATGAAGTGGAAGATGCAGGCGGAAGGTTGAGAGAACATACAGTAATTTTACCTTTCCATTCTGAAAAGGTTTGCATTTGTGAAACAAATGAAGTCTGCTGACTTGACTGCAAGAATTATGTAAAACACTTCCACATAATTCACTATCATGAATATAATTTCATGGTATAATTTCTGATTTTTGTCCTGCATGTATCATACCATGAGAAGTACGAAAAGTTATTCTTTATACAATCATCACTCCTGTTGCAAACAGATAGTTAGAAAACCTGAAAAATACTTATCACCTAGTTTTAACACCTCTCTATAGTTTGCAAAATAGATTTCAAAATTCATTAGTACAAAATTTTCTGAATATTTTACAATTTTCCTAAAAATCTAGTCCTAATAAATCATTCCTTATCAGTTACACGGCTTCAGATGTCTATGTAAATACAACTGATGCAGCCTTTTGCACTGCCAGAAGGGTACACATGGGCCTTCAAGCATATAAAACAATCTCCAGAACTAATTCTTCAAACTAAACAAAATACTTGCTTTTTTGACATGCTAACAGCATTGATGAAGAATTTAAATCCAGGTAAATATAAGCTTCTAAGAATAGTTTAAGTAAACAAGTGTCTTATAAGTCTGTCTTTCTGCAGATAGCTTTTGGCATACTTGTGATTCAAAGGACCAGAAAAACAAAATCAAAAACTCGGGATGCTTTCTTCCTATCACAGACAAGAGAAAGAATACCCAACAGAGGAAATAAAGACACCAAAGTCAAGTTAATAAACTTGGTAAGTTATCAAGGACTTGAAGAGTTATTGTAATAGTATCTACGTATGGCAAGAATAACAATACTATATATGTAAAAGCCGTGTTATTTTGGTCACTACAGCACTGTCATAACTAATTATAGCAACACACGAGCATATGTTACAGATACCAACACCAGTAGCATATTCTCTGAGTATATATACCTCACAACATACTTTCTACTGCCCTAAGCCAGAGCAGGAGCAGTTTTGGAAATAATTACACATTACTCCCTGCTTATTCACATCGGCAACATATTCATTTACAGCTTGCAGACAGGTAACATCACCCAGTTAATTTTCTGTTTTTAAAACTTGTGTCACCCTATGATGAATGCAATTATTTAAGTTCTTTATGACACAGAGAGTATTTCTCAATAGTAGCAACAAGATGGCATTCTATGCAAATTTAGTGGGTTGAGAAAAATTATGTACTTTTGGAAAAACAATATTGGCATTTGACAATATCCAATGTGTAAGTAGCACTGCTGATCATGTAACAAAAAAACCTGTTGTCCTATTCACTGCAGCACACAGAAAAAAAAGGTCTCTCTCAAAGCTAGCTAGCTTGCTACATGCACTCAAGAAAGAGGGTCAGAAAAATGAGATCATTATTCCTAAATGTCTCCTGAATGTATTGGTAATTGTAGCTGGCTAGTTGTATGTTTGTATAGGGAATTATTCCCTTTGTGAACCAGATGAATGGGAGACATCTCTAGGGGGCAAAGATGATCAGAGAATCAAAGAATTCCAATTACATCCATGACACCACAGGCTCTTGAAAAAAAATCTTCAAGTGTTTCAAGGCTTTTCGGAAAAGAAGAAAAAATAGCTGCATTGTCTAAGCACCTCTTGAAAAATCATGTAGTTGGACGTTTGATATTTTCATTCCCTAAACAAATAAAGATTTGAAAAGCATTCAATGTAGATTCTGTGACACCAACAGAAGTCATTTAATGGATTAAACAGGTGCTGGAGGAAGCTCCCAGAAAGCAGAGGTTAATCTGCTTTAGACTGATGGCTCTTAGTTATCTCTTTCTGTTGCAGTTTAGTGTAACTGCTGCTTCAGTGGCTCTTGTAGGCTGCAGTTACAGCTTTCTGCAAGCCCCATGTTTTGAAAAACACTGGTACAGTCAAGGCCAAATTTGAGACCAAGCCTATCAGAGCTGGTCATAGCGCCTCTGTGAATCACATATAGGAGAAAAAAAAACTGCTGGCAGGCGCACTTTGCCACCGGAGCGGGAGTGAGAAGATGTAACAAGCTGCACAGACTCCAAGGCCAGGCCCGGAGGAGTTGGGGGATGAAGAATGCGAAGAGAAAGTTTCCCCTGCAGCTCGTGGTGGAGTCCATGGTGAAACGGGTGTCCCCCCGAAGCCCATGGATGAGGACGGGGAGCAGAGACAACTATGCCTGTGAAGATTGATCCACGCCTCAGCAGGTTTGCCAAGGGACTTGTGACTTTGCGGGTGACCAGGCCGGGGGGTCTGGACCCGGACGTCAGCACCCTATGGAGGGGAGAGTCCTGCTGAGAGGCCTGTGGTGAGGGGATGACTCCCCGATAGAGAGGACTCACGCTGCAGAAGGTCGTGGACACGACTCTCGCGTGGGTGGGACCCCACGGTGCCGCAGGGGAAGGGTGTGTGTATGTGGAATGCCCCCCCCCCCCCAGCTGAGATGGAAGACAGCTTGGGAGGAACGGACTGAAACCCCTCACTCTCCATTCCCTGCCCCCCCTGTACTGCGAACGGGAGGGAAGAAGGGAGCGAATCTCTGATTAAAGTCATGAGTGCGAAGAGGCGAGGGGTGGGGGGAGGAAGTAGAAGTGGTAATATCTGGGGAAGAAAAGCAGCTTGTTGGGAATCACCGGAACCCCACTGCCCATTCCCTGCCCCTCCCCGCGCCATGTTGGGGGGGGAAGAAGAGAGTAAAATCGGGATGAGTTTTAAGTTTGCTAAGAAGGGAGGGGTGGGGGGAAGGTGCTTGAAGACCTGGCCGCTTCTTATCTCGTTCCGGTTCACTGGGTGTAGTAGTTGTAGTAAGTAGTAATAAATCACCTTTTTCTTTCCTTTATTCTATGCTGCGTCTGTTTTGCCTATTGCACTAATTGCAGAGTGATCCCTCTGTCCTTATCTCAAGTCCTAAGCCTCCTAATATCTATTTTCTCCCCCTTTTTGGCTGAAGGGGGGAGTGAGTGAGCGGCTTGGTGGGTATTTGGCCTTTGGTTAGGGCCAAAACCACCACACTTTCACAGGTTCTAATTCAAACTACTCCAATTTGCTGATCAAAAATACTATTATGACTATTTACCAACCACCATGTAATGTGGTGAAGATGTGAGCCCAGCACTCAGCAACACAACCTTAAAAATAATAAATAAAATAAGTAACAAAAATATCCTGGTAATGGGAATTACAGTTAACAGGTAAAATGCCAAATTAATTTTAAAAAAATAATTATATACTCCCTCATCACAGCTGCCCTCCTATGAAATTTCAGATTGGGGTTGAGAACAGATGAAATATGCTTTGTGCCTCACTCAAAACTCCTGGGAGACTACCATTCTGGAGATAAAATTAGGAAGAAGAGAGACATTCCACTAATAAACAATAAATTCCAAATATTTATCTCCCTGCCTATAAAACAGAAGTAGGGTTAATCAAAATATTCTAACTAATAAAATACCTTTTCAGAAAATAAGGAAAAAATGTATATACCAGCCATCCCTGGAATTCTTTACCAAATAACTTGCTCCCCAGTCCTAAATATAAAATAAACAGAAAGTCTGTATGGCCCCAGATCATCCCAATCTGGCCATTCGATACAGATTCTTATACAACATGGTGACCTTCCCTTCAGTTCAACCCAACGTACTGATCAGTCTAGCAGGAAATTAGAGTCAGAAAATAGATAAATCATCTACCAGAGCAACAAAAGCACTGTTCTCACAGAAACAAATAATGACTATGACACCCAAATGAACCAAAGCTTACACCCAAATGAAGCTTGAACCTCTTTAATAAACTTCCATCAATTCAGAGCTTCAAGACCAGAAGGATTCAGAAGAACCTTTAAGTGCATATAAATTCCCTTTATTTTTTCAGGAAACTTGCAAGTGTCTTTAGTGTAACACACAGATCATTTTTCAAAGCATACAGATCTCACTACTGACCTGCTGTAGCAACAAGGACTCTGCTTAAACAGGTAACTTATAATCAGGCTGTAAACTTACACCACTTTCTTGTTTGTTTTCTGACCTACCCTCTCCAGATGGTGACATTTTGCAAGAGATACTGGAACACAGACAACAATGTATTGTTTGAAATTAAATGCAGCCCTTGCTTTCGTGAAGAATTAGGTGGGGGCCTTGAAAGGCTTAATCTCAAGGAAATACAGATGTTTACAAGTAAACAGATGTTTAAATAACAAATCCCTACTCACTGATGGAAAATGTTACAGATATACAGTTATCTGAAGGAAGAAATATTTTGTAACAGAAGCAATTAAAACAAACAAACACAGTTTAGCGATACGTTTTCTTTTCCAGCTGTAGACCTGATTCAGTTTGAGTTTATTGTTTGGTTTGCACTATTGATGCTTGTAAACCACAGAAACATATCAAATCCCACATATTAACAAAACTTTTTGCACCAAAATGAAATAGTCACTTTTCAATTGTTAAATCTGCAAATAGAAAGCAAGTTGTCCCAGGCTGGGTGAGGAGATTCCTAAAATAGCACATCTCCAGCTTACATAGAGACTTCTGATTAAGGCGGCACAATCAACTTTGACACAGAAAGCAGTTCTTGATAAGAGGAATGCAAAATACCAGATATAGTCGATGTGCATACAGTGCTTTTTGGGCTGTTCAAAAGCATTAATCTTAAGTGATAAAACTTATCACCTGTTATTTATGATTTGTCATGTAAAGGACAATATTCATTTTACCCTAATGTGAACAGACTTGCACCTTTAGCAGCAACATTAAAACAAACTTAAGTACTGAGACTGTTGTACGGCAGACACATGTTTTTATGCATTTAATGGTATTTCAAAAATTAATATAAGCAACTACAAAAACTAAAGAAATTGAGAACCAAAATGAAGATAATGCAGAGGGCTGCGAAAGACAACATAAAAAAAAACATGTAACATTTTGGGCTGGTGCAGGTGAGAGAAGGGGAAAAATAGAGATTAAAAAATAAATGTAGTTTATAAATAAATAAATAAAGGCATAAATATAAATATAAATAAATAAAGGCATCAAGGTATTTTAGACCCTTTTGTAGGTATCGTTCATTTTGGTTTGGGTGTTTTTGTTTCTCTTATACATAACTTCAATCCAGAATTTTCTTCTCTATTCTTATAACCAGGACATCAGAAAGAAAACAGGGATGCAATATTTGTGTATTTATTTTCTGTAAGAAAGCTATGGCAAGACACTTGTACATCTGGACCTGAAATGAGTAGCTCTATGTAATTCTTGTATAAATAAATTCTGCAATTAAAGACCAGGTCTTTAAATACCTCCAAGAACCAGAGTTAAGACTTGCATGACAGCGTTTACCCTCGTCGACACTGCTGAATTGCACACACCTTTACAGTAGTCTGCGGGATCCTCTTGCTCCTCATCGTCAGACCCTAAAATCTCTTCCTCTGGCTCTGGTGGGGTGGGCTCTGGCAGGGGCGGAGGTGGGGGCGGGGGTGGAGGTGGAGGTGCAGAGGGAGCTTTCTGTTGAGGCTCTGGCCTGAAAATGAAAGAGGGAGAACACTTTGTTATAAACCTTACTCACAGCTTCACAGTGTAACCCAACGCTTCAGAGGGGAACAAAAAGCCAGTGCCGCTTGTCTCACATTCTCACTGTCATCTTTCCTATCACCCATGGGACCCTAGGGGGGCATGGACAGAGATGCAATTGACCAGACCAAAATCAGGTCTCAAGAGAATTTGGACTTACTTGCTAGAACAGCTGGTAAATGATACATAAAGTATACAATCAGATACGAACAAACTTCTAGAATTCCTGATGAGCAGATGAGATGCAAGACCTGTCTCCTTGAGCATGATTAAAAATAAATATTTTCCAGAAAAATATCAAGTAGTTCAAAAGCTCCTGCCTTCTAGATGAAGGGAGAAAGATCTCATCAATACACAGCAAGAAACAGGCTTCTAGTGACACTGACCCGAACCAGACCATTTAATGCACTTTTCATCTGTAGTTGCTGCCAAGACCACGGAAAGCTTTATCAGTATACAAAATACTGGATGCGGCTGTTGGGAAGTAAGAGAAAAAAGGTACTATCTCTTCTAGGTAGCCTATGGTGCACTCCCAGAACACATACACCATGCTTGTACATGCACTAATTAGGGGAAGAAAAAAAACCAAACCACCACAAAAACCACAAAACAAAACCACCAAAACCCCAACAACACTGACCAAGGGGTGTTTTTCTGTCTTGCACTTCCAGTTTAGAAAAAAAAAAAGATTAAATATGTTTTAGATCCAGTTCTGAAAAAGGTTGTGCATGGTATTTCTAAACACCTGTAAGTTACGTATTCTAAGTATTTTCAATACACATAAAAAATAAAATCCAGGGTTGAAGCATACCTATTTGTCAAACAATTACGAAAGCTGTCTCCATACAGGTTGATGCTAGTTTTGGGGTGGGTTTTTTTTGTATCCATGCTTCATACAAATAAAAAACATACTTGCAAAACACATCTGCAAAGTAACTTAAAAGCATCTGTGCCATCAAAAGCTGCTATAATTTACATTTAGAATCACAGAATCGTTTGGGTTGGAAGTGACCCCAAAGATCAACTAGTCCCAACCACCTGCCATGGGCAGGGACAACATCTACTAGGTGTATTTATATCTACTTCAAATCTATGCCATCTTAAAAACACCATATTAACAGTATTTTGTCATTCACAGAATTAAAAAAAAATTAGAAATTCATAATTTGATAATTTTTCAGCTCCTGTAATTTAGAATAAAATATTTCCTTGATCATGAGTAAAAACTGTATTAATGTTTTTTCCACTCATGTAGTCCTTGTCGTTAGAATCTCTGGCACCACTTTTTCATTTTACACACTGCAATTGTTCAAGACACAGCATTTGGAGTTGAGGAGTACACAGTTGGTCAGAAATAAATTCCACTGGCAACACGCACCGCCTGCACAGCAGCTGCTATTATGCCTTTGCTTTAAAGGACATCACTGGAAGTTGCATGCATACCAAATTTATCTGTCTGCTACCCCTTTCAAATAACAACATTCTTCTATTCATTCAGTGACTGGTCAGATTTAAAAAGGAATATTTGGAACTAATTTATTAATGGTTTAAGTTATGCTAATGAATCTACCCAAATAAGTTTATGTCATTTTTAACCACATAAACCTTGGACAGAAGAGGAGAGAGAAGGGATCCATTTGTAGGATAAACAAAAATATGTTTGCACATGCTCCTACTTAGATAAATTATGATTTTTGTTTTGCCTTTATCTTTTCTCTTTTGTTCCCAACAAATGTCTCTGTATTGTACATTGTGAGGAAAATAAACCAAATAGAGCTCATAGAAGGTGCAGCACATTCCCTAACAGTTAATCTTACTACATGTTAGGTTGATGGCCCTCAGATACCCTGCTTTCATGGTGGCAGCAAGCTCACTGGCCCCACACCCATTGTCTTAATCAAACAAATCATAGTACAAAGGACCTGCATTACAAACCTTGAAACCTTCTCTGCTGGGCACAAGGCCATTTTGGATACACAGATCAAGAGCTACCTACCAACACTTAAAAATGAATTATGCTAATGATGAGCAAGGAAGATAAAGAACAGTAAAAAAGCCTGCACTTCAATATACCTGAAAGCACACGCCAGGAAACACAAGATCATCCATCAGTGCTTCCAGGACTTATTTTGGATGGTACCATCATTTTATTTCATTCTCACCCACATTTCCATGTTATTGTTTTGGTCACACAGTATGGTACAAATATAGCAAAACCTCAGGTAAGTTAGAGCAATGCAGTACAGGGGTCATTAACTTCAAAAATCTACTGAAGCTGTGATGATTTTGTCTTTTAAGATAACAACTACTTGCTCTGTTTCTTCACATGATGAGGATAACTCTGAAAAGAATTGGAAGCATTTCTGGAATTGAGATTCACAAATTTTCTCACTCAGTTTGAAATAAATACCAAGGAATACCAAGAATCTCCCTCCGAGAGGAGGAAGCGTACAACCTCAGGTTTTTAAAAAAAATATTTTAATTTATTCCTAGGGAAATAGATTAAGAACACAGAGCTGCTTCTGAATCTCTCTCAACCTGCTAGATTTGATTTTGTTTTGAAAAGGGTTATTTTTTTCCTGTCTCCAATCCTAGTTGCATTTTGTTTTCAGCAGTGTTTTCTTACTGTCCTTTGTGGACATCAGGAAGGAAGGAAAGGTATTTTATTTCCTTCTAGAGTTATTTATGATTTTATCTGTGAAAAACAAAGCACTGATTTAAACTAAGGAAAATCTTTGATTTGTCCTTTTAGCTTTGCTTGAAGCAGTCAAGTATTGTACATGAAGAAGAGTGAAGGAAAGAAATGCTGCTGAGTTATCATAAAATATTTAAGGTTGGAAAAGATCTCTAAGATCAAGTCCAACTGTCAGTTATATCAGTCTGACTGCTAATTCTGCATTATTGGATTATTTTGCCTTTTTTTTGCTTCAGTTTAAGATTCTTTGCAAGAGATTCTTAGCATTGTTCTTTGGTTTTGTTCACGTTTACATTTCTGGGGTATACATAAAGATGAAGTCTTCAACACTTGAGTTAGCTGCTTAAATACTGCCTACAAGTTGAATAACTCATCCTGGCATGACTGACACTTGCTTTTCTGCCAGCACACAATTTTACAGTGTTAGGTAGACATCAGTCGATGAGAGTACTCCAATTTGCTGCTTCTTAGTAGCCCCTTCATCAAATTTGAAAGATAAGCTATGATGAACGTTGCAACATCTTCCTTTGTGATGTATGGCATGAATATATACTTTATTCAGCTTAGATTTCATTTTTTCAGCACAGAGTTTGTTAAAATATTATTTTCTTCAAAGTGGACTTTAAAACATCTTTGGCATTAAAAACCCAATCATTAAGAAAGCTGTAATATGCTATCCTCCGTTTCCTTTTCAGAAACAACAACTATCATAACATAACAAGCTATTCAACAGCTGCATTATTTTAAGGTACTACTCTTTCTTATTCCTTAAAATGTTGTATGTAATGATATGCATTAAGAAACACATGCATGGAGAAGCATGTATTAAAACTGTTTTGCTTTTTTGTGAAGTAATCACTTGGTACTCTGTGGTCTACCACTACTAGGTTATTCATGACCATCCAAGCATAAACACTTCATTAATAGAAGATGATGATGACACATCATTTCAAGACTCACAGTATTCTGTCAGTAGGTATGCAGAAAACTGACCATTGCCACAGGCTACAACAACAAACCTTATAATTAAAGAAGCATTAGAAGCAATTATCAAACACTACCCAGGATGTTCTATCTTTTAATTACTCTTTTAAATGGACAAAAATAAATTTACAGCAGAGTCAAATCAAAATACAATGAAATCCTATTTTTAAACTGTTCTTAGAGGGAATGCTTAGCAAAAGACAAAAGAAAAGCTGAAGCAGTTCTCCTCTAACAGTGAACTTGAAGCATAATACACTGAAACTCTGCATGGAGTCTTAGAGAAAAATCAACTGCCCACTTTAAGAAATGTATAAATTACTGACAACTTAATTTTACTGTTCTCCATCACGGACATGTTGGTCCATGTTCCAACTGGGGAAGAGCCAACAGTAAAAGCAATCTTCATAACATTAAAACCTGAAAATGTTGAGGAAATTATAGCATGAGAAAGTCAGGAATAACTGTTCATTTTTTTGTTGTTGATGTTGCGGGGTTGTTTGCTATTCTTCTGTTCTGGAAAAGGTAAAATAAGAGCAGCTAGAGTGATTAAAAACACAAAACGCCTTCCATCTGGGAAGCATCTGAACATACCAGAACTCTTCAGCCAGGAAAACAGTGGAGATCTATAAAATCTTGAGAGGCACAGAGAAAGCAAATAGGAAATGACTGCTCACTGCCTCTCCCCACACAAACTGAGCCAAGTTGACAAAAAACATAATGAGAAAAAATTACTCATGCAACAGGAGGTTAAAAAGTAAAATAACTTTTTTTTTCCTCGGATATTGTGAATAAGAAAAGTAACCATGTTCAAACAGGGTTAAGAAAAAATTATGGAAACAAAAATGACTGATAACTAACACAAAACCACCTTTGAATCATGAAGCCCATCAGCTCAAGATTGCTGGACTTTGAGAAGTGTTTGACACTGCACTCTTCCTCAAGCAACTACTCCTGGAGAGAGGGAACACAGATAGATCCACCTTGGGTCTGGCCTTGTGTAATCACTTTATCTTCAGACATTCCTTCCTTCCCAAAAAATGAATGACTTCCAAGACTAAAAACCAGAACAGACTTTAGGCCTCTTTATCCAAAACCCTCATCAAGAAAAAGTATGTTTTTATCATATTGTAATGGATAATAATGTATTACACGTATGACTGCTATACAGCAAAGTTTCTTGAAGAATTAATCCTTATGTTGCTCTCCATGAGCAATAGAACAGTAGTCCTTCTCTATATACTTACTGTAGGCATGGTGAACTACTGCATTTATTAAAGACTGCTTTTAGGTAGACAGAACGTTACCTTAAATGTAGCTAAAACCTGCCTTTTTGTCCCACATTTAGGACAGCATTGTCTCAGAAGGAAAACAGACTGAATCAAATGAAACACAATTGTGAAGGAGGCTGAAATTGATGGGGTTAAACTAAGAATTACCTCAATCTGAGGGGAAAACAAAACTGTTCTTAAGATTTTCAGATGAACACATCCAGATAATATTTTTTGTAATAGAAAATGCAATTAAAAGGAAGTTAAATGACTCCTTCATATGTTTAATAAAATAAAATTTGGTATAAACTGTATTCTAACAATGTTATGCACCTCCTGACATGTCCACAGAAGTTCTTGGGGGAATTTCAAATTGAAGAGGAAAAAAACCAAACCAGGAGGCGGGGGGGGGGAGGGGGGGGTAAACATCAGAAGCAATGTGCTATAACCTCCTAACGCTGAGATGAGAGCTTTAAGAAATCTCTGAGTGGTGTGGGTCCATCTGGAAGGAGCTCCAGCTATGCTTCCCTCCAGCTCCAGAAGGCAAAACCTTTCATGTTCTCAGGCAAGACTCTCAGGTGCTATAGGTCTTAAAAGCCTATACACAAGTTTCTTCCAGCAGTTATTAATTGCTTAAGGATTCGGATATTTGGATCTCTTTCTTGTTTGTTCAAGCGGTGCCTGCTTTACTACTCAAACTCTTGCCTGTTCTTTTTCCCAAATGCAGATTTAGCTTAGACAGTGAGTTCTTTGAACTGGAGGCAACCTTAAATGAAGGCTTTCTAAATAAATCCACACATAAGCAACAAGCAAAAAACACACAAGAAAGATCAAAGCAACCCAAGCCTCTTGCTCAATGAACAAAATTATTATACATATTTCAATTAAGACTCTTATTTGGTTATAATTCTGAATTATTTTCAATAGTTATGATAAGTTATTTGTAATTTAATAATTCTTTTCAATTATGCCAGAGGCCATCTTACTGCTTCTAGAAACAAAGTCTATAAATCCAGAAGGAGACAGAGCATAAGGAGACATGTTTTTAACCAACTCCAAGAAATTGCTTATGTGAACTTCCAGCTTTGCATTAACACGAAATGCACAATTTGTGTTCTTATCCTACTGCAAAACTAAACTACAATTTCCAATTCTAGAAAAATCAGTACATAAAAAGAGATACTGCTGGCAAGTCACAAGCATAAAACAGCTTCTACATCTGGTCATTATCAAACAAAATTATCATTCCTTCTGGGACTGTTTAACATTCCTTCAAAAAAATACCATCATACCATCAAACATCAACCAAAGAAGCCCCAATGTAAACCCCACCTGGAAAGGAGCAGGCAGAGATCCCGTAGCTTCTGTAACCTCAAATGGACAGCAAGACAGAGAATATTTCATTCCCATAATGTAAAATCCCAAGGAACTCTGCCGCCTTCTGTTCGAAACAACGGGTACTATAAAGCAAGATCATTTCAAGCAGCTAGTTCTGCAGTCTGATGCCACCAGCTCAGCCTAGCCACAGAGTGCTGGTGCAAAGAGAGATCCTTCTTGTTTTCCTCTCCTCAACACAGAGCTTCTCCCTCGCCTCAGTGCTGGATCTAGCCATTACAAAGCCACCACAGATAACGAGTCCATGAACTGGGCTCCTTCCCTCTGCAGCCACATCAGAGGCAAGGCGAGCAGGGGGAGCATGTCACCAAGGGGAACGTAAAGGGAACCAGTAGCAGCCTACCATTATATCATCAAATATACATTACATGTGAAGCACTAAGGTCTGCCAGGTTTGTAGACATTACAGAAGATAGCTCTTTTGGGCTTTCCCTGATGCAGAGTTACACAGAAGTTCCCAGAAGTAATTGGTTTTGAGCTCTGAAAATCAGTCCCAAATGAAACTTAGCTCTCAAACATATGCAGTTCTGTTAAAATGTTCTTAAGACAGCAAACCAGAAGCCAAATCTATCCAGGAAGACTCAATCTTAACTGAACTTGCCAAGGTATTATGTTTTGCTCCTCAAATACTGTTTTTCTTGCACAGTTCTACTTTCCAGACCAGTCATCCATTACAGACTTGCAAAGGAAAAAAAAAGTCAACAGTTAAAAAAGAAAAAAACAGACCCAGCTGGTGACACAAAAAGAAAATAGCCAGATGTACTCTCAGCAGCTTGTACTTTACCCATAGTTCTCGTCACCAGTAAAGTGTTGTAAAGGCTGAGGGAGTTATAAGAAAAAAAAACCACCCAAAATCTTCAAAAATTTCTAAAAGTCAAAGAGGAGAAACACAGCTGTCACATAACTCCATGGAACAGGTACTGGTCAACAGAGAATAAAGAGTTTTTCCTATATGCATCCTAACATGCCAAAAATGAAAACTCCACCTGAAGCAAGTCAGATAAAGAGTATTGCTCCAATACAATGATAAAAGCTCATTAAAAACCAAACCAGCCTCATACACCATACATAAAGCATCACCTTTTCCAAATCCTCTGGCAATGAGAGTCCTTCCTCACACTGCTCAGTTCCTGCGTCCATTGCCCAGTGTATGCATCTCCACTTCAGACTAGTTAGAAGACCAGAGAGCAAACACTGGCACATGGTAACAAAGCCTGATCTGCTTTGACTTCCTTTTCCTCTTACTCTGGTTAAGCTGTGTGATGGATTTCTTGTAACGAAATGACTCACAAGCATAAAAATGGAAATTAATTTTTGATTTTCTTTTTGCCATGTTACATTATAGTATTTAATTTCTGACTTTCTCTTTGTCATGTTAAATTATAGCGTTTCTAGTCTTTCTATTAATAAGATATAATCAGAAAACATGGTGTTGTTGCTTCAGTATCTCGCAGTTGCCACTAGCAACAAATCTGCAAGTTTTGAAGGGGTGGGGGAAGCTGCACCCTCTGTTCTCCTACAGCCCTATCTGCCCCTGGAAAAGTTAGCAGATTTAACTTAATCTGGCATCAAAACCCCTTAAGTCAACGACCCTTTGAAGTCAGACTCAAATAGACATACACTACTAGGATGTATTCCATATATGCCTCTTAGAAGACAATTTAAGATTACTTAAGCAAGAGGAGCAAGAGTAAATCAATCTTTTTATCTATTTAACAGCCTAGTAGAAAAGATTTCATAGGAACGGTGAAATTGTAAGCCTTCACTTAATATCAAATGAAGTCAGAAGCAGAGTACCTCTCGGATCCTCCCCTTCCTTCCTTCCCCCATCTGGGTAAAACGTAATCCTGACTTTAGGTGATCACCTCAATGCAAAAAAAAGCCTTTTTTTATTTATCTTAGTGAATGCTTTTATTTATGCTTAGTGAATGTTTGGAAGATCCACTCACCCTGTTAGTGAAAAAGCATCATTACGTCTGGAAACCCAGTTCTACAGGCAATGAGAAAAGGGTAGCAGACCAGCAGCAAGCTCTTTGGATGGGACAAACACTGAGGGACATAACTGACAGAGGAAATAAAGAGCCTAAAGGAACAAGGTTTCATGACTAAGTCAGTGATTAGAGGAGCCTCTGTGTGCAGCAAATACAAAGCACTGCTGCAGCGACAAATGCTGAAGGCCATAGCTGGAACTCTACTGATACCAAATCTCACCTTGTTAACTTTCCTTTCAAGAAGCTGGAATGAGTATTTACATGAACTCTTTACATCAACAATCATAACTCCTTTTCAATCGAAGTTTATCATTCAAAATGAAGGACTGATCTGAAACCTTCTAAAAACACACAATCCCCTTCCCAAACCTCCAACCACTAGTAACATCTGCTCCATACAAGAATTTTAACAAATTTCTTCACAACTTTTACCAGCATTTTGTGCAAGTACCTCTGCTTGCACTGCAATATCAGTAAATAAAAACAGGCTAAACAAAAGCAACTTAAAACTTTTTACCTTAAATATTAGACATAAATTGCAAATACACCTACCATTCAAAAATATTTTGCCAGTGATCAAAAGTTCCTTAAATTCTTCCATTTTGGGTACATGTTACACAGTACAATATACAGAAAGTTTGAGTTTCTCTATTTTGCTCATTCATGTTAATTTAAGCATCTATTTCCCTAACAGAAATACATGAAAGACACAAAGAGACTGCAAAGGCCAGCAGCAGTCAAAAGGAAGAAAAGGGCAAAATTACAGACATGTTTTCAATGAAAATTCATTCTCACCCTAAGACAGATAAAGAGAGCAGATGCTTTGAAATATGCTGCATTTTAAATTACGGTCTCAAATACTTTGAGGGCTGCACCTATGCCTGGAGATGAACAAAATTTTAGCATCTATTCTTCTCCATCTAGTATTATCATAAGCAAGACCATAATTTTGAAACCTGGACAGTGACCATGGCTAAGCCAGGAGCATGAAATGAGCTGCCTGCCAGTAAGCACAAACATGGTACATTTTTGCTGCTCTACTGTGGTGGTTTGACCCTGGCTGGAGGCCAGACACCCACTGAAGCAGCTCTATCACTACCCTTTTCAGCTGGACGGGGGAGAAAATATATATTGAGAGGCTTCAGAGTCGAGATAAGGTCAGGGAGAGATCACTCTGCAACCAGCGTCACGGGCAAAACAGACTCAACACAGAATAAAGCAAAGAAAACTCTCTAATTTATTACACTGCACTGCACACCCAGTGACACCAGAGTCGGGTAATGAGAAGTGTGACCAGATCTTAAAGTACCTTCCCCTCACCCCTCCCTTCTTAGCAGACTTCCCTTTAGTCACGACTTTGCTCCCTTCTTCCCCTCCACTGTGGCACAGGGCAGGCAGGGAATGGGGGTTTTGGTCAGTTCCTCACAAGTTGTTTTCCTTTTTAGCTGGCGGGAGGGGGGACATCCCTCACATCGTTCCCCTGCTACACCATGGGGTCCCACCCACGGGAGACGGTCCTCCACAAATTTCTCCAACATGAGTCCTTTCCCACAGGGCTTCAGCTCTTCACCAGCTGCCCCAGCATGGGTCACTTCTGTGGGTGCAGTCATAAATCATAGAATGTCTCTCAGACTCTCCCAGCAAACCTGCTCCAGCATGGGTCTCTCTCATCTCTGTGTCTCTTCCCTGCAAGTGCTGGCAGGGGCTTGCTCCAACACGGGTCACAGCATCTTCTGCATGTCTCCACCTGCTCCAGCGTGGGGCCTCTCCACAAGCTGCAGGTAGGGTCTCTGCCTCTTCCACGGGCTGTGGGGGGGACACCGGCTCTACCATGGGTTTCTCCATGGCCCGCAGGGGCATCTTTCTCTCTGGCACCTGGGGCACCTCCTCCACCGACCTTGGTGCCTGCACAGTTTCTTACATCTTCTCACTCCCTTCTCTGATGGTAAAAAGCAGCTGCTTGGGGGCTTTTTTCTCCTAAATGTGATTTCCAGAGGCCTGGGACTGTTGCTGATGGGCTCAGCCTTGGTCAACAATGACTCTGGCCTTGAGCTGGCTGGTGTTTGCTCTGTCGGGCCTGCAGAGAGCTTCTGGCTGTTTCTTGCAGAAGCCACCCCTGCAGCCCCCCTTCTCCAACAGAACCCAGCCATGCAAAACTACATCATGCATTAGATCTGCGTGTTGGCTTCACTGAGCTTTCCTGCATCTGGGTGACAGTTTTTGGAGCAGCAGTATCATAGAGGTAAAAAGAAAAGGAGTAAAGATGGTCAGTCACCCTTCAGCTCTGAATTACATCCCAGAAGAGACTGGCTTTTCGCGCCCAGTATGAGGACTTTCACACTGTGATAAGACTGACTCTGTGAAGCCTTTTTCATCTTCTTCTCAGGTCATACACCGTGCAATTCATGACCTTTTACTTCACCTTTTTTACTTCTTGTCTTCAGGGACATGGTAGCAATTATGACTGTTCAGACACTTAGGAACACTTTTTATTTGGATAACTGATAGACTGATCTGGAAGAAAACATTAAGTTCCTGAAGAAAAAAAAAAGGGTATCTTTTTTAAAGTGCTGAAATCTATGAATATTTTTTCATTTTACTTTGCATACTTCCCATCGTTTTTAATGTAAAATTTACCACTGTTCTCCTGCCCAACCACATTATAGACCATGGCAACTTTATTTTATGCAAATTTTGCTACATTTGTTTCCAAAGCCACTGCATTCAGCATTCTCTCCTGTCAAATGTTTCCTCAGTGCAGAGGTCATTATTCCTCAGTCCCTAAGACTCCTCCATGCTCTGTGTTGCCTCTTCAGCCTCCACAGGAAAATGCCTTTCAACCCCTTATTCCTATAAACCATTTGTCTTGTGGGTTGTGGAGCCAATTTTGGAGGTCTCAGGTTTTTTTGAAGCTTACAAGTTAAGGTCCTTTCATTTGACTGAATCTTCAACAAGCAGCAGCTGTTTCAGGAAAGTGGAGGAAGTCACTTCAGTATTTTAAAGCCCTGTCCATCTGGCTCGGATGAGGCAGTTTTGGATAGCAAAACTGTGACAATTCCTGATGAGGTTTTCAGAATCCCTTTTGTGTCAGCAAGTCTGAGAATAAGGGTTATCAGACCATCTGACTCATCCCAGCTTTGGCGTGCTTTACCTCGCAGCATGGATGCTGGATGACTCACTTATTGGAATATTCCTATTTCTAACAGCAAGAGAGTCTCATCCATGGTGGAAAAGCACTCAGGGAATCCCAGCTGTTGTGGCAGCCCAGACGAACATTCTCCGTTGTAGAAAAGATGCAACCATAAAGATGCACCAGCCTCCTAGAGTGAATTCTTTTCATACCCTATGCCTTGATACAAGAATGTCGTGACTGATGCTCCCACTACCAGGTCAGTAAAGTGTAAGCCTTGGGAAAGGAAACCCATCTCATAGAGGTAAATTCTGAACCCAGTTTACAACAGGAAGCGGACAGCATTTATTGCTGCTGGGAGCCTGTGGCCTCCACTTCACCTTTGTTACCTGCCTATCTCCAGCTCAGGGTTCCCCAGGGAAAGACAATGGGGGCTGCACCTGACTACTACACAGAGCTGCCTGCAAAACTGCAGAACTTTCCAATTTTAAATGTTCAGGATAATTGGAACGGCACAGCAAAAGTCAAAAACACTCTGGTGCTGAGTCCTAATGATAGTAAAGGACTGTGACATTGTGACTTCAAACCCATGACATACAACAAGCAGAAACTGACGTCCAAGGAACAGTGTAAGTTTACTGAGGCTGAAAATGGAAACGGTAAGGTGTTATGGTGGTGGCAAAGCTTCTGATCTGGCTGGTGCTAAAACTAAGACACACTACATATGTTTGAAATGCACTGCCTTGCCTTTTGCTAAGCTGAGTCAGTGCCAAAGCCAGCTAAAGTCTACTCTGGCATTGGCTCAGCTATCTGACAAACCTCAGAGAAATCTTCAAGAAGCTATGTAGATGATCAGCAGTAATGGACAAAAAAGAGATGAAGAAAACTCAGAGCTGAGCAACTGTGTTTTAAGAGATGAAACTGCGAGGAACTGAAAGCACACTGGGCTCATCTCACCGTATGTACCCATGGTTACTGCAGAGGCAAAGTTGTTTGTCTGTTTCTGCATGAAGATGAGTATATGCAGTCAGTGCCACTGTGCAGACGGGCTATCACTTCGAGCTTTGATTTGCTAAGCCTCTGAAAAGATGATAGCTGAAACACATGCTGATTGCAGGATGGGATGGAGATATTCCACTATAAAGTGAGACATCTTTAAATCATCAGTATGACAAAGCAGCCAAGCCTTGGACAGCTGTAAAATGCCTTCAAGCTTAATCCTGATTGATTGTGTGGGTGCCAGACATAGAGAAGAGGCTAATATTCCTCTGTGAACATTTTATCTACTTGGATTTCTACAAGAGACCCAGTTAGGATAAATCAGTTCTCTTTAGACATTTGATGAATTCCTGCTAGGCAACACCAGATACAGAGTAACTGTATAGTGATAGGGTTGGGAAAGAGAGATGATGATTCACTGAGATGAACGAAGCCCTTCACACTTCTGAAGAATACTGCTTCCAGCTAGGTTCATCTCAGAAGGTTCTGACTTCTCAGAACATCCCACTTCACCGAGGTGGAGCAAGTATTTTGCAGTGTAGGAGGCACAGAGAAATGCAAAAAGATGAGCAAAGCTTCACCCTAGTCCCATCAAAGATTAAAAGAGAAACTGCAGGCTTTAGAAATCCCTTCCCTTAATGACTCCTGATACTCAAAAGAAAATGTAGCTTTTCTGGAAAGTTCCCCAATACCTTTCCTCACTCCTAATGCTTTTCACTTATAACACAGGAAAATAATTACCTGACGATTGCATCTACATAGATTTAATTCTCCAGAAATGTAATTTCTAGGGAAGTAGAAGCAGCAGCGTTGTTTTGTATATCTTAAGCATAACCTTCACTTTCTTCACTCCACCACACATCACCTGATGTCCCAGTCTATCCCTATCAGCAATCTTCACAAGTAAATGGAAGACAGTTTGCAAAATCATGTCATAATTCTTCCAATTTAATCCTTTAGGTATCCGTGTATCAACTACAACAATTTCTTGAATAAATAATGATGACACCTAAAATGCAAATGGCAAAAAAAATTGCACAGGGAGGAGCAATTGTGCAGAATTGCTGGACAGCCTTCAGCAAATAAGGGGCATGAGGGGCCTGGCTTCCTTACCACTCTCAGTGACAGCGAGGAGAAAAATTAAAAAACAGCAATCACTGTCAGAGCTCTCCCCATCCCTATGACCACCCATACTAAGTACCACTGAAAGATAATACAGGGTAGAAAGAATAAGTGAGGATTATCTTTTGAAAACCCAGAGAAAATAAAGAAAACCAGATGGATGGGACCACCATGAAAAAAAAGAGCAAGATTTTTTCTGGAAGTTCTCAAAGATCTTCATGAAAATGTTTTAAAAAAAGAGTTCAGAAGGTGAAAACTAGACTGAAAAGACTAGAAGACTAAGCCAAAACAGCCTATTTTGTCCATTTTACCCCAGCACAAAACTTCCTTTGTTCTCAGCACTGAAGACTCCTTTTTCCATGCAAATATAGCAGTAATAATTGTGTATATATTTAACAGTGCTGTTCTGCAATGTTTGATAAAAATACAAATTCAGTTTCTATTGCAAACAGCAAACAACAGTTCTTTCCACTGCAATACAGATCAACATTTTCAACAGATTTAATAAAAATATTAAGTGTTTTTGTGCCTTGAAATACATTTTCTATCTAAAAATGTAGGTCTGCATCTCTTCCCTTGCATAAAAATACCAACCGCAGCACAGCACCAGCCAGTCTCCCAGTGCCACCGCGTTGCCATGGAAACTGGCCCTGATTTCTACTGCCAATATAGGTTCCATGTAAGCAGGAAAAGAGCTTAAGTAATATTTATATAATATGCAACAGAGAACATATATACAACGTTTATTGTTTCACTGGAGGCCTGCAGACTGGCTGAAGTGGCTTAAAGAATTCTCAGACTTTCTATCGGCCATTCAAAGTATATTTATATGAGTAGCATCAAAATTGCAGCACAGGAAATACATATGTGGATTTGGTATATTCTTTTCTCCCTCTTGTTTTCAATCAAGAAGACAGACAGGCTCCATACTTTGTAAGTAAATAAAATCATGTGTTCTTGAACCATACTGTGAAAAAAAAGAATTTAATTTATTCCTTTTACGAGACAACCCCTCTGCCTTATTCAAAAAGCCATGATAGAAGACTATAACGATATTTTTGTAACAGATTTTGAAACAAAGGAAAGCCAACCAAAACTTCAGCATTCCCCTTCTTTTAATAGGATGGCATCTGTCTTCCCTTACCCAGTGCCCCCTTCAAACACATTTCCTGTAAAAATACTGCCCTACAATGCAGATGGTTTGGGGTTCTGTTTGGTTGTTTTCTGAATAAAAGTTGTGTATTGTTAGTCTTCAGTGAATGACAGAAAGGTTGAGGTTGGAATTGATCTCTGGAGGTGTTTGGTCCAACCCCCTTGCTGCTCCAGCAGGGCCACCTAGAACCAGTTGCCCAAGGCCACAGCAGATGGCTTATTTTGAATAATATCGCCAAGAATGGAGACCACGTCCGTGGGCAACCTATCCATGCCAGTGCTCAGCTTTCAACATCAGACATGAGATCATGACACATGTTCAGACTTCTGAAAGGCAAACAATTCTGGTTAATGCCCCCAAAATGCTTTCAATATCAAAATAACTTTATTAGACTGTAAAAGGACAGAAAGGAAAATACCTTTTGAGTCTATTTAAAGTAGTGGTAAATGCTGTAGAGACTCTTACCCCTAAAAAGAAAAATAAGTCTACCTCTGTTAGACTTTCTCAGAACACTTGTTCAAAGGTAACCACTGTCTTTCAGCATTTTCTGGCCTGGAAGAATTTTTGACTAGAAATACAGGAGTGGCAGATACACACACACACTCAACATGCAGGCAGCCTCAGAAAGACTCGCAAAGCCACGTTCAAATCCCTGATCTGCATGATCTGGGAACGTAATTTTTACCTAAAGCATCTGTAGTTATTTCCGATGCCTTAAGCCAAAGTTTACCACTAAAGCCAAGTCTTTCCCTCCTCGTCCTCGACTATATAGCCTTTCTTAGAAATAAAATGTTTTAAGTTACAAGCATTAACTAGAACAAATTATCTTTCTTGATACACAAATCCCACAGGGAAGGAGCAAACCCAAGAACTGGAGTGCAATGGTATCAGACAGGCTCTTCTAGGACACATCAAAAATCCACATTGGCCAGTATCCTGTGTTTAGAAAAACAGCCAGGTGCAGATGTCCAAGGAAAAGCATAAGAGCAAGCTCAGCACAGAGGGATCCTTTCTCCCTACAGAGCAGTTCCCTGGTCTCCAGCAGCCAGCAGATTAGATTTCTATGTATTTAGTAATGCTCACCTGATATTTATTCCACAGATCTATCCACTTCCTCCATGAGCATATGGAAACTTCTAACATCCACATACTATGGCATGGAATTCTAGAGCGTACTGACACCTTTTCCAAAGGATCATCATCTTTTGTTTGTTCTGCATCTGCCATCTCATAGCTTCACCTGACATCCTTTGATCCTTGTACTGAAAGTGCCTGTGAACAGTCACTCTGCAGTCACCCTCTCCCTGGCACACAATTTAATAGACCATCTACTGAATCCACCTCTGCCATCTGTCTTTCAGAAGAGTTTTACTCAATTTTGTCTTTCCTCCCAGGACAGCTACTCTGTAATTCAAGAAACCCCTTCCACTCAAACCCTATCATGCTGTACCCTTTGTATGCAATATTCCATAGGTGATGTGTGATGGGCCTGTATTTTGGCATGGATATTTTCTACTGCATTGTTCTGAATCATATATTTGCCTTTTTTAGTCATTATTGAATACAAAGCTGATGCTTTTATGGAACACATATTTCAATGGAGTTCCCTAAATACTTATTATCACCTCAAAATCCATTATTTTGTATGAAAAGTTATTATTATTTTTCAATATGCATCACTAATACTTATCTAGGCTGAATCTCATTTGCAATTTTGACATCCAAAATGCTGGTATGTATATAATCAACTAGGCTTGATGGAGTTTTTTTTGACAAAACCCACCAAGATTAAAAGGAAAAGAAAAAACACATATGCTTCCACCAGATAATATAACCAAAATAAACTTCTTTGTGTCTTCTGGAAAACAAAGAACTATTTTTGACTGCAGTTTTTCTCTTGTTTTTAACACCCTAGTTCTACGACTAGCTCATATAACTATGACTCCCCAAAATTGCCTAATTATTTTCTAATGAGAGTGTGATTATGGTATGAGTTATTACATCTTTGAATAGAAGTAGATTAATCAGTTGCTCAAAAAAGGAAATGACATTTCCTTTGGAAATATCATTTTACATAAAAATAATGATGAATCTCATGAAATTTAAGTAAATGAAATTTTAAAATTGTAAAGAGACCTTTACAATATTTAAAATATTTGCCAAAATCATATACAAAGACTCTTAGTCTGGTTTATTTAACATCAGACAGCCCCATAAAACATATACTTTGAAAATTAATGCAAAGATGACATATTCTTTAAGATAATTTTCTCTCTGATGCAAAGGCCCTACCTAGGTGTCATGTGTCTTGAAAAGAGCATATGCAATTTATCATTACAACCTGTGACCTCAAAATAGTCATCACATCCGTATCAATTTAAGTTTAAAGAAGAAATAATTGTCATTGACAGGAAGAAAGTATCAACATGTAAATATCAGATACTACAGACTAAACTCAAGAGAATAGTGTTCATCATTCTGAATCAATTCATCAATCCTGAAGTCATCTGCCAGGAAGATGAAATGTACTTAATTTAGAAAGGTGAGCATACAAGCGCTAAACCTTGTCCACTTCAACTCCCTCTACAACAGCAGCAGAAAGAAAGGGGTAATTAATACACTAGGTAACTAGTAAAAGCAGGTATTTAATTTTAAATGAATGATGAGTGCTATATTAATAAACTTTTTTAAAAAAATAATTTTGCTTTTTACTGGTAGGGGAAATTACAATTGAAATTTTAGAGGTAACTAAGTGTTTGCACTCCCAGAATATGCATAAAATGAAATTAACATGTTACGAAATTAAGTTTTGATCAGAAAAACGCTTCTCTGGAAAGAGCTGCACTAAAATTATCATAGTGACAATAGGTAAAGGTAAATGAGAATCATTTTTAAATCAGTTCATGGGCTTCATTGTTATTTATTTTCAAAAGCCTAAAAATCAGCTCAGCCAGCGCACACCGGACAGCTCTCAGCCTAAAGCAGATTTTGGCTAAGCAGACTGGAGAAGATAATAGACGCTTCAGGCAATTTATAAATTGGTACAAATCTTCCATATGTTTGTAGGAGGACAATATATTGAATTGTTAAGTTTTATAGTGTAATATGTTTCATTTTCATTTCATTATTATGATTGCATAGGAGACCTGGCCTTTATAATCTTAGTTATTTTTTAACTGATACGAATATATTCAAATAAAGACCCTACAAAATAGTATCAGGCTGTGACTTCATCCATAACATTAAAAAAATCCCATTTTTCTCTCTGCTACTTCTGTACAATTTGCTATTCTCAGATATGCCTGTTACGTACCTATGTCTATCTTTAAATAAAAAGCAAAATATCTTTATGAATCGTTAAGATCTATAGAAATGGGCAATGAAACAATTCTAGTTTGAAAGCAGCTGCTCATTTGAGCAAATGAGAAATCTAGTACCAGAGTGATCTTCGTTCAGATGGTCTGACATTCAATAGGATTCTCAACTGTAGCATCCACAAAACAAGTATCCTCTGTTGCACATGGACAATGCATACATTTGTCAACAGCACTTGGAATTTTCACATCAACTGGGCAAAAGATTAAGATCACTATAATAAATACACATATACAACAAAATTAACAGGAACTAACAGGAATTAATTGTTAAGTAAAAACTGCTTTTAAAATACAAATTATTAGTTTGCACTCAAATTTCATTGTAAACTTCAGGCAGTTTGCTCTAACTTTAAAGCAAAGTTACTTACTTTCAGGTCCCACTGGAAATAGTGCCACACTCTCTTAGATGCTAACATACACTTCGTTCCATGGAGTTTAAATGGTTTCCAAAGAGTGCCTAATAATCAATGCTTCAATGACTAGAAGCAAAATTATTATAAAGTGGGTTTAAGCTCTGTAGGGTTTTTTATTGCTGGTTTGCATTTTGTTGTTTGTTTTGTTTTAATCTGCAGAGTAATATACGATCTTAAGTTCAAAGACAGACAGCAGAGGGGAAAACTCTCCAGTACAGCTTCAAGGCTTTGCTCACCAACAGCTCCAGACTCTCTGCACCCAGCCTTCAGCTGACCTACCCAGTGAGAGCATAAAACAGTCTTAAGATATAAACAGGAAGATACATTCATTTATTTCCTGTATACTTTCTGACTCTGCTAAGAAAAGTATTTAGCTCAATTAAAGGAAAACAGTGACGTCAGAAATGTGACTTCGCTCATGTTTTCTTGCCAGGTTTTAAACTGCGACTGAGAACTGCAGCTACCACAGCCCCTGCCCAAAGAAAGGAAATCACAGCAGGAGGTAAGAAGTCAGTCCAACGATTTTGCCCCGGTGAGAGGCAAAAACCCTGCACTGCTTCAGCTTCTGCCCCTTATTTTTTGCCATTTGTTTCAGGCATTTACCTAAGGTAAGCGTTTAATACTCAGTTACGTGATACATTATCCCTATGAAAGTAAACCACAATCTCCCTAACAAAGGAAGTGTCAGAAGCAGACAAAAATGAAGCGCTCCATCCCCTTTTGCAAGATATAGGCTGGTTAAGTTACATAAACATTTGGTTTGCTGAACAGGGTTATATTAAGACAGAATGATTCTTAGAGAATTAAATGCATCTGCAAATTCAACATCAATTCATCCATTTCACAGTTACTCGAAGTTCAGAGAGTGAAATGACAGAAGTGAGGGTACGACCAGTGGGCTGTGAGTAAGATCATGGAAGCAGCCAATGCCACTGTCACCAGAGGCAGAAGGTCTCCTTTGGTGTCCTTCACAGCTCTGTGGATCCTTCAAGTCCTTTCCTTTACCATGATAGTTCTCTAGCTATTAAATCGCAGTAAGACAGCCAGGGCATCTTTCCCATGCAGCATCCTGTCTCCTACTTGTGATGCTTGTGTCTATGTCACCTTACCAGAGACACTCCTTGAATTTGCATCAGAGCATGCAAATCAAAAAGAAATCAAAATAGCATGTGGCACATATTAGGTTCAAATTTTTTTTGAGTGAAAACTCGGTAAACACTTAAACAGGGATAAAAGATCTCAAGAACATTTCCTGAACTTCTCCAATATCCACTGCATTCAACACAATGACTGCATGCATAGGAGACCTGGCCTTTATCATTGTATTTATTATTTCCCAACAATGTCCTACATAAGAGCAATCTGCAAAACATGGTTCTTAAAAGTTTTGTCAACAATATGAAAAGGAAGGACCAGAATCCAGTATCGTTCTGGGTACTGCAATGAAACGAGAATGGCAGAACACACACATACATGAGCAATGGAGCATGCACACACACACCACCACCACCGCTGCAAAACATACATAATTTGCAGGGTGATCTTTTTTCCTTTTCAAAAAACAGATTTAATATACAGCCACCACACAATTTCTAGGCTCAAGAAGAGTTTTAGCACAATTTTCTCAAATATAATGAAAGCCAAACATAATCATACTTATTTTGTAGATGACATGAGCATCCTTAAGTTTCACAACAGAATTTTATTCAGGTCAAGGGAATTCTTGGGAAGCAGAAACCATGTGAGCAAAACTGCTGCTACAGTTTTAAAGAAATATGGCAGTAATTTGCATTGCAATTAATGTGCAATGTAAAACATATGTCGACAGACTCCACACTGAAATAAAAAAAGGTATTTGCTTCTTACAGCAAAAATCTAGGATTTTAGGGCCACATGAATCCTGGGGAAGAGGGCTTTAAGAATCGTAGTGCAAGACATTATTCCAGATGTCCTCTAAGAAATACAGAAAAATACCTGAAAACAGGTCTGAAAGAAATGCAAAGCTTTCAGTTTTCTTCAGCTTGCTTGTTATTTATATATACATATCTGGCTTAGGAAGGATTTTCTTTTAAATTTAAAAGTCAAATGCAGCAATAAAGCTGCATATTTGTACAGGAACAGTTTTTCTGGAAAAAACCTGAAAATATTGAAAAATATAGCTGGGTTGTTGCACGACGCTCTATTTACTGTCGTTTTATTAATTCTTTTCTAGTTTTAGTTAAATCTTTAGAGAAAACCAGAACTTGGGTGTGTGTTACATTTGACTATACCCAGGACAAGCTCAAACTACAGTATCCTCCTACTTGTACAAGCACTGTAAACTAAGTTAGCACCAGAAAGGTAGGTGCACACTGCCCTGTCTCCATCCCAGCGGTGGAGGAGCCAAGACAAAAACAAGGGGCAGGGTAAGGCCTGCAAAGCCATGTTGGCTTCTAACACCGAAGGGAGTATTTGCCTTAGCTGCATACATGAAATGAGTTTCTAGAATACTAGAATATTTTTTTTCTCAGCTTGTGACAGTTCTGCAAGGCTGAGCACAGAACTGAGCACAATTCCATGCCTAAAAAAGGTCTATGGATACAGACTCAGAGAAAGCCCTACAATGCCTGCAATGTTTTGGTTGGTTTAGGTTTTTTTTAAATTTAAATTTAAATTACTCCACGCTTTGAAAGAGACTGGAAAAAATTCACTCATGAGAAGGATCAATTCTAAAAATTAACAGACTGCCTAAACTGTTAACCCTGCTAAAATCCCCACACAGCAACCTACCTAAAAAACACAGGTACTAGAAACACAATAGTTTTAATTAACCTAAAGCGGAAAATAATACAACAGTTCTTCTGCCTGCTTTGTCCTTCTACCTAGGATCCAGTAAGGATTAGGAACCATGCCCCAATGACTCAGATAAATTGGCTAAATTTAAAAATTCATGTAATTTTTATTGCATTTTTTTTTACTGTATATAGTAAGAACTAATAATTTCATCTTCTACAAGCTAAAAATCACCATAAAGGAAATGAAAAGGATGCTTAATACTTATGTTACAAGCATACTGCTGCATAAGCGACTAGAGAGACTGGACAAACTCCTCTGCAAAAAAAACACTTAAGGTCAAGAGAGCATCTGGCTACAAATAAAGTGTTCTTCCATATTTTCCCTCTAAATCTAAATACTGAAAATAGATCTGGAATGTAGGCCTTTGGAGGACTATAAAAAAAAATAAAATGAAATTTAAAATAGCAACTAACTTCAAAAATCTTTCCTTAAAAATACACTGCAGATCCCATTTTACAGCTCAGTAACCAGTTCAAAACAAAGGAGGCCATGTTTTGCAGATCTCATCTCCTAAAATAAGCATACAAAAAGTACAGTAAAATTTTAAAACTACTGTTGCAAGAGTGTATGAATAGAACAGCAAGTGACAGTTTTGCAAGTCTGCTTTCAAACTAGCAGAACGTGCCCTCAATCCTTCCAGGATAGAGGCTGTAGTTAAATCAAAACATGTCTGAACACAGGGTCTAATCCACACCGAAAGCTTATAGATGTGGGCACACTTTTCTACCAACTTAACTTCAAAGGCCATGTTTCAAGAAAACATAAATTGAAATCATAACACAAGTAGTTCTCATCCTTTTATCTCCTTTACTTTTCCCACATAAACTATAATAACTTGGAAACATTACAAACTAATAGGTAGTTAAACCAGGGTAAGTTATAATGAATGGTTAAATGCTGAACCATTTTTATGAAAACTTTAAATGGATAGTCAAACCTTGAAAAGCAAAACTAAGTCACCTGGTATTTATTACAGGACTTAGTCTTCACTGACAAGCACAGTATGGTGGTGTTAAAGCTGAAAAGGCCTAAAGATATAAGGAAATAAATGTTACCAAGAACAGAAACTGTCTTTTAATAAATAGTTCTTGTAATTGCAAATTAAAAGCTCAGAGTTTCTCATCCGGCTTGTTAGAGCTGTGGAAAAAGGTCTGAGCCCAAAGACAACATTTGCTTTTTACAGCTGATTTAGTCCAACAAAAGCATGGTTTGCACAGCAAAGTTAGTTCAGAAAATCACCCTCATGATAACCCTGTATCCACCCAGATGATAGACTGAGCAGTTAGGTGTAGTTCTATCAATCCTTTCTGCACAAACACACAGAAATCCTCAGAGAAAAGCTCACAGATTTGACTTCATCTCCCTTTCTCCATTAGGTGTCTTCAGCACAACTCAGTGACAACTACCCCAGAACACCACCACCATGTTCACT
Source organism: Zapornia atra (assembly GCA_013400835.1). Lineage (NCBI taxonomy): Eukaryota > Metazoa > Chordata > Aves > Gruiformes > Rallidae > Zapornia > Zapornia atra. The sequence goes on along the minus strand of VZTU01006423.1, from coordinate 81,462 downwards.
GCAGGAAGACCACTCAGGCAGGACACCAGCCACGCTTCTGTCGCTGCCCTTGGGCTCAACTCCATTCTCTGCTCACTAGGACACCCACCAGCTTTCCACAGGGCGAGATCTCCACACTCCTCTCAAGCACTAGGTGCAGGAATTTTGGAAGAGCATGGTATGTGTGAAAGTGCCTGAGCAGGTATGCACGGATAAGTACAGCAAACTCTAGGTACAGCTATCCCCCAGGTATGATGGCACAGCCTGCCAGAGCTACACACAGTGCAGCAAGGGGTGCTCACCTCACTGTATTCTAAAGCCCCCCTAAAGTTTTTTCAATAAACCTCTATCCATGCAGTAAGGTCAAAGCATTGCACATGGTGGCAGCACAACCAGGGAGTTCTCACAGAAAAAATGCCTTTGAACATAAAAAGCTGAGGGCTTTTGAAGGACCTATTGCTTGTATTATGGATTCTTTCTCAATTAAAAAAAAACGAGGAGAGAGAAAATACTGTAGCAAAGAAAATTACTCAAATATAACATGAAGGCATCCAACTTAAGACTCTCATTTTGTACTTCAATAACAAAAGTGTTCTTGTCAGAAACAGGATCGCTGCATTTTCTGGACATGGATGGAGTTACTGAATGTCTGTACATTAATATCCAAAACAACGCCTGGAGCTTAAATCACTTGCCAATAAATTGTACTCCCTCCAAAATCAGAAGAGTTCTTGTTAAAACAGAGCATCACTTGCAGGGCCTGACAGTGAACAGCCTGACTTTGGAGAGGAAGCTCTTTGTAACAACACTGTAGAACAGTCTGTGTAAAAAACGAGCTAAAAATAACCTTAACTTTTGTGAGAAAAAGAGTCTAATGAAACACAATGAATTAAACCACATCTTTGTGAGGACTTTTTTTCTCCCTTCTGCAGAAGGAAGAAACTGTAGTCAGAGTTACACAACTTATACAGGACCTGAAACCCAGAGTTACACCAGCTGCCTTCAAAATCACAAGTTGGTCTGGCCAAGTACAAACTCACTGCCATTCAGATTTTAAAAACACAATAATAGACTGACAAGTGGGTGTAGTATTCAAGCAGCATGTGTTGCACATACACGGTGGTGAAAGGGAACTCTAATTCTTAGCAGACTATAAGAACTATTAACATCTATAAGAATTCAGAGTTGAGAAAAACTGAATGACATGCAAGGCAAAGATTTGCTTAGTATTTATTCCTAGTTTATAATTACAGCTGATTCCTGCACTTTTACCACAGTTTGACTTCCCTTTCCAAGAGCGAAGGAAAAAGGATGCACATAATCTATGTATCTATTAAGCGTGGAGAAAGTGCAGGAGGCACAGCTGGTGTTCACACAATGCCCAAAGTCAGGGACATGCCAAACAGCAAATCTTTGCATGGTGGTTTACACACAACCTTACAGAGGCTTTTAGTCAGCTATGCTACATCTCATTTATACCCATCTCTTCCAAACACAGATTCCCAAACAAGCCAGAGTTCAAGAAATTATTAATAAAGTTACAACTTCACAATTTTTTGAGATACTGGTTTTGCCTTTACCAACCCTAAAACTGGGTTGCTTTAATACTGTATTGTTTAAAGAATTGAAGTATCAAGATTATTAAAAACTTGTGAAGAAGATTTTCAGAGATCTAGTACTTTAGCAAATTTACAGCAATCATTTTTTGTTTTTAAAGAAACTTTTTGAAGAGTTCCAAAAAAAGATGAGCAAGTAGAATAAGCCAGTGTTTTTCATGGAAAATATCATTAGATTGTCACTAATTTGAACAGTGTCAAAATTTCATGACTAACCTTATAAAAATGCCTTCTCATTTTGTTACTAAAAAGGGAGAGGTGCAACTTCTTTTTATACAAGGGTGATTTTCAGCATTTTAAAATGCTAAAGCTTTGGATAAACACAGTATCACTAAACAAGTCTCACAGCTATCAGTAAATAAATCAGTGGGGGGGGTGCAACGAAAAATATTATGGCAGTATGATGGCAAATGAAGAATATAGCCTGTAGGAACAGGCTATATGGTACCGTAACGCTCAACTCTAACAAGCAAAAGACTGAATAAAGAAAAGAACTGGGCTTTAATCTTTAAAATAACTCAAAGTGAAGATTGTAACCTTAAGCAATTAATAAGCCCTGAGGTTAATTCAGTAACTGTTCAAATTTATGAAGGTAACAGAACTGAAGATTTCCAAGAACAAAATATGCTTCTCACAAGAAGTGAGAAGTTCTGGCTTTGGTTCTCTGCACATTAAAGGAGGAACTCCAAAACACTGTTACGACTTCACTGCATCTGTGTTAACTTCCAGTCCTTCCATTTCTGTAAAAACACATATCAAATGTATACCATGCATTAAGTAACCACAAAAACAGGTAAGTGCTTACAGGTTTGTCCAGTTTTGTGTGAACCCCATGACATTGCATCTATCTCATGTATACTCTAATTGCCTTGCTACTGTCACCAAAAACTGTCTTGCACCTGCTTAACAGTCTCCTGTGTAAAACAACAAACAAAAAGATGAGGACATGGGACTACATACCCTCCTTTTACAGGGTCTTTATGAAAAGCTGTAAATTTTCATTTTTGAATTTAAATATTTTTCTTGCTCATTTTTAATGTAGACATTAGACTACCATCTATGTGAGAAGATTCTGTAGGTGGTTAGAATTATGTGATTATGTCTTTAGAGACACCCTGCATGATTAACCTAACAAGCAAGATGACATGCAAGGTTTTATTCTATTTTGTCCCCTCCATCCCAGTCTGTCTTGATAAGGATTCAACAATTCTGCCACTTTAATTAAAACAGTGAGAATTACTAATGCACATCTGACTCATGGAAAAAAAAACAAACCCCACAACCAAACCTCCAGCAAAACAGAGAAGATACCAGACTAGAAATTCTATTTAAAAGACGTAGAAAGCTAGATGAGAGTATCAAAAATATTTTGGAGTGTAGGAGGGGAACAGTCCAGAACACCTTCATAACTTCTGTATACATTTCAAAAATAAGGCACAAGTTTGTTTGTTCTGGAAATTGAATGTTTGAAACAATAATGATTCGGGAGAAAACAGTTATGGCCTTTTGCTTAGCACCTGAAATGGCTTAAATAACTTGCTGTTCAGTCCTCACAATAAATGATTATTATAGATTTTCTAGAAAAAGAACGTTGAGTTTGTGGGTTTTACTATATACTACTGATCACGTCCAAAACCACATATATTCATTATGTACAGACTCAAGGCTTTTCTTCAGTGTTCTACACTGACCAAGGTCTTAACATTCCCATGAAATCACACTTAAAACTTGCATTTAACCAAAGTTCTGCAATTTTATTATAAAGCAGTGAAACCGTTATTCTACTTGTATAGAAACAACAGCTGCATAGTTTTATCTTAAAAGTGTATTTCAAATCTGAAGAGTTCAAAAATTATCAGTGCCAAACATGATGCATTAAGAGTAAGAATAAGTCTGTAGAGCAAATTTTCACATTGCTTTTCATGACAACTTGATTTTGTCAAAAATAAAATTTATATTGGCAATACTCATAGGTACTTTAAATTCTGCTAGCAGTACAGCAGCCATACTGAGTCAGATCAGAGTTGTACCTAGTCCGCTATTCTGTTCCTGACCATGGATGAAAGTGGCCATCTTGGGAAGAGTACAGGGATGATCAAACACGTGACAACAGCCAAACACTGGCTCAGTCTGCAACAATTTCTCATAGTGACTTCTTGGGCTGTAAGTGGGATCTTTGTGCTCAGCAGTCCTCAGTTGTTGGTGAAGTAGTTTTCTATAAACTTGTTCAGTCACCTTTTGAACTGATGAAAATTTAATAATAGCATCCTGTGGCAAAGGACTTCCACACACTTAACTGCCCACATTTGAAGAATAATTTCATTTTGTTTGTTCAGAAACTGCCTGCAAGCTTCCCGTGTTAGAAGAAACAGTGAAAAAAAAAATTATTTACTCTTTTCCTGTCACTCACAGTTATATAAATTCCATGTCACTTCTCTCCATTATTTACTACATTCTTTCTGAGATGCAGAGCAGTCACTCGGTGCCATATTTAAGGCACGAGACACTGCGTATTTATCCACCGATCATGATTCCTTTCCTGACAGTCCCTAACATCCTACTTACAGTCCTGTTACAGTACTGAGCTGTGACTTTCACGGATCCAGTACTCCCCAACATTGATAATAATTGCACTAGATTCCATCACTAGATGGAAAGAATTTTCCCCCATGAACTTCACTTTACATTTATTGCACTTTTATGTATACTGTCTCACTCTTGGAGACTTTTTTCATTCAATTTTTCAACAATCCCTCCATCTTACTATCTGGAACAAATCAATACAATCAGTACTAACATTACAACAGCAGGTCACACTCCCTACTCTTTTTCACTTGCCTCCAGCTGCAGACTCCTCTCCAGCTAAACCTGGAAAAACATCGCCAAAGGATATCAAACTGGTTAATGTTTCTGTCTCACAAGTTAGAAGTAGCACACAGAAGAGCCACAAGTAACACAGCTGATGAAAGACAGGGCATGGCATAAACAGCATGAGAAGAATATGCCCACCAAAAGAAGAAATAAATCATGACCTTCCCTTCCGTACTTTTCTTGGGAGTTAATCTCGCAGTCTCTACCCTTCCTGTGGCTGAGAAGTGGAACTCTGGTTCAGTCATATGTACAGAGTCAACCTGATTGCTCACTGCCGCTATGAACGCGTCAGTCTTGCTTCTCTCATAGTCACAGTCATGGGCATGCCACCCTGCCCTCCCCTTTCCAACAGCTCTAGCACTTGTATACTCACTTTTTGAGGAGGTTGTTCAAATAAGCCAAAGGGTAATGGACAAGTATAGCAAAGTGAGTGCAAATAAAGGGATAAGATGATGTAGGCAAGACCGCACAGAAGACGGATCCGTTATTTCAGGGGCAATGATATCTTGGGTTTGCTGTTTTTTGGTATATCTTGAATGATACTTTATTAGAATTATCTCTTTAGAAACTGCTAAAGCAAAGCTTCACAATGGACTTAGGCTGATCCAAGTTAACGCTTCTAGTGAGAAGTCAAATCCTGCCTTCTGCTTATTTTCCAGGCATCTCTTCTGCCTGCATTTGTGTTCATGCTGCTAAGCTATGCAGCTCCCTAATTCAGCTGAAAACATCCTCCCATCCTGTCAATTTTTAGGCTGATCAAAACTTGATCCAACTGACTGCACCAAAATCACCAATGCCAGCACTAGAAGAAATGAGATGAAGCTGGAGGGGTAACACGAGACTTTAAACGCAGGCTTAAGCCAACTGTGAAATTGTGCTCTTGTTGTGTATTTTCAATATGAAATATCTCCTCCAAGAACTTTTACACAGCACCTTAAAGACTATGCAGTAACATTCAGTACAAATGGCGTAAAGGGTAAATGCAGATGGTTCATTATGGACTTCTAACAAAGAATGAAACTCCAGAGGTTGCAAGTCTGGGTGCCTCACCTCAACACTTTTCCTTTAACGGTACTGAAAGAAATATATATACACACATACACAAATCATCTTACACTCTTTAGTCTATGCCATACAGAGGGCCTTGTACTGAAAAACCATTAACATTTGACACAGGTTTCAGCATCATCTTAACTAAGGCTTGCTGACCATTTTGTATTATAAATGAAGATAAACCAGTAACAAAGCATTTTCTAACAGATGTTGACTTTAATAATGTAAAGACTATAAATGAGTGAAAATTTTATAAAGATGGGTATTATCTCTATTTTGAGCTGAGATTGTCTGCCACAGATAGAAAGCTCTTACATTTTACTCTATTATAAACACGGTCCCTTTGCCAAGTGTTGCCTTTCTTCCAGAATGAAACTGAATCGTGCAATATTTTTAGTCCCTGATATTTGAACTATAATTTCTTGGGTCCCTTTTTCTTTTAAACTTTTCCAGAGAGAGTGAATGCTATCACCCTCCCCAAGTCACTTTGTCAAAGGCTCAGTGAATTGTAAATACTCTTTTCCTACCTCCTAGCAGGACTATCAACAAGGCAGCCCTGTCTCTTGGGGTTACTCAGCCTTAGATCAAATGTCTTTTCATACTAGTATGATCTAGCTACATACTGTTCTAACTTTTAAGCTTAAATGTCTTTCCTGCAACAAAAACATAACAGGTTTTGGGCACAGTGAACTTGAAACAGTTGTTATGGTCTATAACGAGTGTTTTTATGCTTCAAATGAGTCTTTGATGGCATTTAGATCTCCAGTTTCCTGCTGATGTACCCAGATCACTGAAATGGGCAAACACACATGTAACTGTGGCTTTTTTTGGTTGATTCCCCCTCCCCCCCCGGCCCTTAATTCAGAAAACTTCTCTTAAAATGTTACTGTTGAACTAGGGTTGGTATTTAGAAGAACTTTCAGCTCTGAGACTATTCTAAAAAAGCTATAGTATTTATTACAGATAAGAACCTTTTCTCATTCCACAAATAACTACTTGTTGCTGTGCACGATACACTGAAGAGGATGTTGTACTGTGAACCCATCATTACTTGATATGAATTCCAATAGGATTGCCAATGCCTTGCTGTAGCAATTTATTTTTCTTAATACAGAGACAACGCATCACAGAAGGTGTGCTGTATGTACAATCTTCATAGGTGAAAATGCTACACTAGTAACTCACCTATAGCTATCTGAACAACCAACAGAAATCTCACTTGACTCCCACAGCTGACACAGGACCATGTCAACATCAGCCTTCCTCCCTCCTTCCCCTGTCAAGAATTAAGTCCCTGTTCTGAACGATTATAGTTATTGTTCCCCAAATATGTGACATGTCCCCAAACAGTGATGGCACTGTTGCACCACACACATTTTTTTAAAATTTCAATGCCAGTATTCTCAAAACATTGTCATACAGAACCAGAAAAAAAAGCTTTACAGTCCCACTGCTGTAAGAACTCCTGAGACAAGAAATTAAATGCCTTATACCACACAGATTAATTGTTGCTGTTCACGATCTGTGAAATAGAAGATGTTGGATTAATTAATGCTGAAGAGAGACTGTAAAAATAGAAACTGTCAAAATGCAACGATAGCCAGCTATCCTAGTTACTTTTGGAGAGAGGTGATAAAACATCATGCTCACAATATTGCTATCAGACACCTAGGATCAAGTCTCAACTTTCATCTCCTCAAACTGGAAGAAGTTAGGTGATAAGGCTCTACAAGAGGAAATGAACCCTTGCTTTGTAAGTGAGCTCTTCCTCCACGTTGACCTTCAAGTCGTGACTGACCTTGTAGTTTTGAGTTGTAACCATGTACTAAGCAGTATCGAGTCTGAAAATCTCACTACCTGTATCATTAAGATGAAATAAACATCTGCCTACATAGCAGGTGGGCATTAGAAGAATTAGTAAATAACTCCGTTATGTGGAATTCTGTTTTAACTCTATTAGGCATTTGATTAGTAAATGTACTTGCAGTGCATGCCATATTCTTACTGCATAAAACAAATGAGCATTTATCTAATGCTAATCTAATTAATACATCTTTTGACAAATTTCTGTTAAACCTGAAATTCAAATTGCAACATTTTCTTTTAGCTAATGCTTTAATGTTTGCAAGCTAGAGCTACAACAGTGGGAACTACAATAAAAAAGGCCACAAAATAATGCTGAAGTGTTAAGGCTGACTTTCAACAGGCACAAGAGAATCCTGAGTGATTTTTTTTAAAAAAACTAAACATGAATGCTATGCTAGGGGAAGAAAAAAAAAAAGAGAGAGAGAAAAAAAGAAAAAGCCCACCTCAATAGGGCATGGTATATGCAATTACTTTCCTACTCACCCCTTCTCTCCTCCCATCCAGCATGCAGGCTCTGGCACCCACCTGTTGCCCCAGTAAACTGACTCAGGTCAGAGTGGAGAGGGAGACTGGTACAAATGAAAAGTCTCTGGCAAGGCCACTCATTTCAGTGTCAAAACGGATAGGCTAAGGCCAGCTCTTCTCATGTAACCATACACAAGAGGTCTTTATCCCTTGGAGTTCAGTGAGAAGCATAAGGGATCTGGGTAAGCTTGTCATGTCACAGTACCAAAATCCTGTTACAGAAATTGCCAACCCGAAATCCACAAAATATCCACCTGCAAGACAGCTGGGCTGTGTAAGATATCACTAGCTCTCTAGATACTTGTTTCTGTGCCAGGAATAAGCCTTCCTGTAGGGAAGTGAACAGAAAAGGGACATGTTCAATTAATACTATACCCAGAATTAACCCATCTTTAATCCAGGTTCTACCAGAGGCTGATTCCCTAATAAGCCTACACAGACCCAAGCAGGGCAGCAGCACTGCCACATTAAATGAGCAGTCCTCACACTCACCTGCTCAGCTCCATAAGGGCATGCAGACACAGCGAGACCCACTAAAAGCTTCAGAACAACTATTTCCCAATGTAACATCAAAAAGTTCCAAGAGAGCACAAGCTACATCAAAAGGTAAATCAAAGTATGTTAAGAAAATCAAAAGGTAAATCAAAGTATGTTAAAAATAGAGAAGAGTCATCACAACCGTGCCTAAGTTCCTCTCTGATCCACAGCCTCATACACAACATGGAGAAATAATAATGACACCAGTTCCAAGAATGAAAAAAAGGGGCCTAGAAGTTACAACAGTAAAAATACATCAGCATTTGATAATCAAACACAAGCTTTTTGCTTTGACTATCATAGGGTGGCACTGTTTCAGACAGAGCACAATCAGATCCTGAGGGAGATTAATGACTTCTGGTACTCTGCCTAAAACCCTAAGGACAATTCAAGTACAGTTATTGACGAATCCCGGAGGGAGATACATCAAGTTTTCCTCAGGCAAGGATGTTACAATCATTAAACTAGGTGAAAGTAAGCTGGAAACAGGAGTACAAGATGGAGATAGGTGCTTACAATCAATGTGGGTACCAATTAATACAGTTCATTGAAATCAGTTTTACCAGCCTCAGTTAGTAGCTGTTTCTTTCAGCTAATGTTTGCAAACTACAAGTGTAACAACAGCAGTGAACTTAAATTTAAAGAAGTCAACAAAACAATGCTTAAATATTAAGACTGTCTTAAAACAAGTGCAAGAAAAGCCCAGGTGATTTTTTTTTTTAAAATTCAGCATCTTTTGTTAAAAAAAGAAAAGGGGGGGGCAAGACTTAAATACTCAACTAAGTTAAATACATAACAAGTTTTTAAAGATATATTGCATTTACATGTGTGTCTATACTTAACACTTTACAGGAAACCATTAAACATAATTTCTCAAAACTGAAGTCTCATGCCTTCTAAAAAGCAAAAACTGGGAAAAAAAATTCCTTCTCTTCAGTGTGTGTATATATCTATATGTCATGTCTTTTCACTAGTCATCGTTGTGAGGATGAAACTCATATATGCATCTTTCACACTAAGAATCCTCAGTCTTTAGGAAAAATCAAATAATTTGAAAGAAAACTTAAATAACAGACAAATTACAGTCATACAATCAAAGAGATGTTAGCATCTCCTGTAAATAAAACACTTCCCTTTTGTGTTTATATTGTTAAGGAACCTAATTACATCGTAACACCACCAACTTAATTATGTTTATAGATTCTAGTTCAACAGGAGCTTGGACTATTCTCAATTATCTCAATGCAATAATACAGCAGTTCACTAAAAATGTTTAGAAAAATAAATAAGAAAGAAGATATAAACAAAAATAAGAAGATAAAAGAAGAAACCCTTAGTAATGCACAATCTGACTTAAACGCAGTATATTAAAAAGATTTTGGAAAAATTATACTATTGATGTCAGCAACACTGGAGGAGTTATTATGAATATCTAGACATATCTGCCAAATTTAACTAGCATGAAGCTCACAAGAAAAAAGATACCAACAAAGGATATCTTTATTACAATAGTATAAATCCCTTCCCTGTATTTCATAGTATTTTTTGTGCCCTAAGTTTAACTTAAATAGTGCATTTCATGATTTCTAGTAACTGTCTCTTAAGATTTGCATTTTGAAGTCAAATCAAAATTTAAAAAAAACAAATGCTGACTTAAAACTCTCAAATTTTCACCTTCCTATCCAGTTGGTGATTCACTCTGAAACAGATCACCTCCACTGACATGTTGTCAGTAACATCCACACCTCTACAGAACAGCAATTTAACTATGCCAATCTGGAACAAGAAAGCCAGTCTGTATTGCACTGAAATTCCAGCCATTTTTGTTACTTTAAAAAACAGTAAAAAACTACTGTGATCAAAAACAGACTTTCACATTACTCTGAAACTGTAGGATAACAACAGTAACAAACATGCAAAAAAAAACCAAACTAGGAAGAAGCTTTAAGACTTTCAACCTTCACTTACATTTTAAATACCAAAACCTGAATTTCCAACTTAGGAACCCTTGATTTTAAAAGGGCTAGGTTACTTGGAAAATAATTAAATTTAGAGATATCAATACTTCCCCTCCTTTAATCAATTAAACCACTCACTGTGATCAATCTACATATGGCTTTAAAAAAAGCCATAGTGCAAAGGCATGTGACAGAACTTAACTTTTAGTTTATCATCTCAATGCTATTTTTAGACAATTATACATTTTATTACAGTCAAAGTAAGAAATACTGCAACTGAACTCTGTGCAGACAGACCGAATATGAGATTCCTGTTGGTATCTTTCTCAAAGAAACCTGCATGATCTCACTTCCAAAAAACCACTTTCACTTAGGAAGAATTATTTTCTTTCTTGATTGCCTACTGGTTCTTCAGTATCCAGGTCATACAGCAGGCTACCAGCTACAACACAAGTTGATGTGATCCTTATATCCAATCAAGGCAAGTAGCAAATCAACAGGGGACACAAAATACACAGGTGGGGTGAAACAGAAGGGAGACAACATTCTGGTTGATAACACCTAATGCTTGCAGTATGCACAAAATAAGTCACCCAGGTTTACATTTGTATAAAAATAGTTGCAGACCACTAATCATTATAATGTGCCCATCCTAAAAAAAAGGCAGTACAATGTATTATGCTTGTAAATCCTTGTGTACCAATATCCATGCTGAACTGTTAACTGCATTACACTCAGAATTAGTTTTAGCCATCTCTATTTACATTAAAAGATCTCATTTCATTTAAACAGAGAAAGCTTTAAATATCCATTCCATAACCTCTTTCGTTTTAATAAAAAAGTTTCATTGCCAAACATGTATCAATGAGCTGAGCATTCCTTTTTTCCAGTAAATTTGAGTATCTGCAGTTTGCATTCTATTGCTTAGAATGGGCTGGTCCCCATTGAAAAGATACAAGTCACAGGTGAAAATCACTTTCTAGGTGTTTAATTATGAGGAAATTGTTACAGCTTGCCCAGTTATTAACTCACAGCAACTTCTACAGAAACCAGAATGATGGTTTTCTTATCAGTAAATAAAGAAAAGGTAAAGTTTCTTTATTACTTGGCATATATTAGTTATGCATGTTGAAGGAGTTAAATTATGACATCATTAATATAATTGGGTACAAAGCTTCTCCCATCCTAATACAGGCTATAAATTTACCATAAGTAAGCACACACCCTTCCAACACAAATCTTATGTTAAAATATGCTGAATGTTTAATAGGTGAAAAGCATAATTAACTATGAACACAGAGCATCAGGAATTAACAAGCAGGAATAAGTGTATGCTACTGAAATACCAGGACAGGTGATGAACAACTATCCAATACGTCCCCCTTTACTAACTACCTTTGTCTTAAGTTCACTGTAAACAACATCTGCCTATAGATCTGAGATCCAGTCCCTTCCCTAGATGCCAAACACTGAAGTGAATTCTAGAGACAGCTAGAGGAAAAAGACAAAGAGTAAGTATTGTCACACTGGTGAAGCCTCAGTTATTGCTGAAGGGGAAACAAATAGCCAGAGACAGAACTGGACCAGACATGTCTTCTGGGCAGCCTTTTATTACAGGGTTTGACTCTATGGCCAATAAGCAAGAATACACAGAACAGTATCCAAGAAAAACTATGTGTTCTCATGTGAATTACTTGACTACTGATAAAGGTGCATTCAACAGAAAAGATGATTTGAACTAAAAATGCAACCAGTCTTTGGATTACAGCTTATCAGAAAAACAAATTCCTGACGTGAGAAGGCTTCATCTAAAAGAAAAAAAAGTAGTAAGAGCTCTGATATGTGTCTTTCATATTATAATTTTAGCTGAATTTCAGAAAGTAAGCTTTCTCCAAATACTCTTTCTCCATACAGTTGAGGCTGGAAGGTACCTCTGGAGGTCACCTAGTGCCACTTGACTGCTCAAAGCAGGGTCACCCTAAACACGTTTCACAGGGTCATGTCCAGTTTGGTTTTGAGTATCTCCAAAGATGGAAATTTCCCAACCCCTTTTGTCAACCTGTGCCAGTGCTGAACCACCCTCACAACCATCCTTTCCTTAGTCTGAGTGGACTATGCTGTGTTTCAGTTTTTGCCTTCTGCCTCTTCTCTGGCCACCGCTGAGAAGCCTGTCATTCACATTCAGCCATCGGGTATTTATTTTATGTACACTGATAAGATCCCCCCAGACCTTCTCTTCTCCAGGCTAAATAACCAGAGCGCTCTCAGCATCTCCCTGTGTGATAGGTTCCAAGCCCCTCACCATCTTTGTGGCCCTACAGAGCACCCACCACACTATGTCCCTGTACAGCTCTCTGCTACTTGGGAGCCCATCACTACAGCGTGTCTCACTAGGGCTGAGGGGAGGGATCACCTCCCTTGACTTGCAACACTCTGCCTCACACTTTGCTGGCTCAGGTTCGATATGCTGTGTATCGGGTCCTTTTCTGCAAAGCTGCTTCCCAGCTGGTTGGCCCTCAGCCAGCACTGGTGCATGGGGGTTATTCCCACCCAGGTGCAGGGCTTGGTATTTCCCTGTGCTGAGCCTCAGGAGGTTTGTGTCATCCCATTTCTCCAGCCTGTGGAGGTCCCTCTGAATAGCAGCACAACCCTCTGGTGCATTAATCACTCCCCCAAGTTTTGTATTGTGCAAAGTTGCTGAGGGTGCATCAGAGGGCGGTTCCATGGTGTAATGGTTAGCACTCTGGACTCTGAATCCAGCAATCCGAGTTCAAATCTCGGTGGAACCTGTTTGATTTTTGGTCATAACAACCCTAGGCAAGACAACAGGCTTGGGGATGGGTGGCTGGAATGCTGTACAGAGGAAAAAGATCTGGGGTGTTGGTTGACACTTGCCTGACTGTGAGCCAGCAGTGTGCCCAGGACATCAAGAAGGCCAATGGCACACTGGCTCTCACATGAGTCGTGTGGCCAGCGGGACCAGGGAGGTGATCGTGTCCCTGTACTCAGTTCTGGTGAGGCTGCACCCTGAGTACTGCATTCAGGTTTGGGCCCTTCACTACAAGAAAGACATCAAGGCCATGGAGTGTGTCCAGAGAAGGGAACAAAGCTGGTGAAGGGTCTGGAACACAAGTCTTATGAGGAGT
>VZTU01006423.1:55041-67860 GCA_013400835.1 Zapornia atra | reverse complement strand
AAGCTGGGCTGGTTCAGCCTGGAGAAGAGGAGGCTCAGGGGAGACCTTATTGCTCTCTACAGCTACCTGGAAGGAGGTTGTGGTGAGCTGGAGGTCAGCCTCTTCTTGCAGATAAGTAGCGATAGGACGAGAGGGAATGGCTGCAAGTTTTGTTAGGGGAGGCTCAGGTTAGAAATTAGGAGAAATTTCTTCTCAGAAAGAGTGGTTGAGTATTGGAACAGGTTGCCCAGGGAGGTGGTGGAGTCACCATTTCTTAGTGTGTTTAAGGAAAGGTTGGATGAGGTACTTAGGGACATGGTTTAGTTAGTAATATAGGTGGTAGGGGGGCAGTTGGACTAGATAATCTTGGAGGTCTTTTCCAGCCTTAATGATTCTGCGTCCCATCAGCCAGGTTGTTAATGAAGATACTAAATAGTACTGGTCCCAGTAAAGGATGAAAACTGGACTTTGAGCCACTGACCACTGCCCCTCAAGCCCAACAATTCAGCCAGATTTCAATCCATTTCACTGTTTACTTATCTATGACAGACTTTCTCCGTTTGTCAATCAAGATGTTATGGCAGACAGTGCCAAAAGTCTTGCAAAAGCCAAGATAAATAACAGACACTGCTATTGTTTAATCAGTATTAATTCTCTCATAAGCCTCTAACATTTCTGTTCTTCAGTACATCCTTGGACCAATTTGTTTGCTACATCACAATAAAACCTATTATTTCTCGTGTGAACTCCAAACATACAATCTGGTAACTGAATTATAAAACCTTCATCAAACATATATATAAGCAGAAGTGAAGTACAACCATATTTTCATGTATCTAAATTTCACTTCACAAAATCCATATCTCTTCTAATGCATCAGTCCCTTAAATTTTCAAATAACCAGCACAAAATGGTCAAGGGATAACAAAGCAAACAGGTGACAGGACTGTGAGCAGGTGGTACCCAAACACAAAGAGGGACAACAAGAATTAGGACTAAGATGGGAGGAAAGGGAAAGCTCTGGGATAAACCTGTTGCATTATTTGCATATAAAACTCCACTGCAATTGAACTTCAGATTACTTTTTGCAGGCAACAGTACACACATAAACTACTAGTTGTGGACAAAACAATGAGATCTTAGAAGAAGTTTAAAGAGCCAGGAAGTCGTGAGTCTCAGAACCATTCAGGAGTTAAGGAGGACATCGCGTTCTGTCAGCTCCAGCTGACTCATACAGGCGTAGACCAATGATGAAGCATCAAGCGATAACCTAGTCAGGCTTTCCAGGCAAGAAAAGCAATAAATAATAAGAAAGGAAAAAAACCCACCACCAAAACCCAAACCAACAACCACCAGGATGGACTAAATCTAAAAAAATTGTTGCTCTAGAGAAGTCTAGTGAAGACCTGGCAGAAGCCTGGGAAGACAGATCCTAAAGCAGTTTCCACCTGTCCATGGGGAAGTCCTGACTAGAGCTATTTGCAGCAAAGGGCAGGAGTCTTCAGATGCCACATAACGTGACCTGGGAACAAACTATAGAGGCCAGAATGTGAATAAAGGTATTATAACATGCATAAAGACCTTTTTTGAAAGTTATGTATTAGGTATGGCATTATCCTGAAAAATAATGTCTGTGATCCAAGCTGTTTTCTAAAGATCCTGTATTTGGCTGCAGTCAAGGCTGGTGGTTGGTCTGAATGCCCTCCTTTTAGTCTAAGTAAAAAAGGACCATTGGGTCTTTTACACAACAGCTGTAAAAAGAAAAGGAAAAGAAAAAACACTGTCTAAAGCACTTACAAATCAAATCTAGTCAGACTGTAAAGTGTGTGAGAAATTAAGAATTTTATAAATAAAACTGATGAAATTAAAAGAGCCAGGAGGAAACATATATATGCCTCTGTGTTTTAGCCAGAAAAAAAAAATTTCATACCTGTGATCTCAGGAGAGAGTTGTGTGGGATTTTTCTGGGTGTCGTTTTTTGTTTGTTTGTTGGGGTAGGGGGGTTAGTACACTACTTGCTAGACAGGCAGACTTGAAAACATCAGCAAAATAGCTGCCTGTTGCACTTTGTTTCTACTCTGCTCAGGCAAACAGAGCTCTGTTTACATGCATTGTAAATAAACAGGATTGCACATACACACACACACACCCCCCCCTCAACCCTAAAATCGCATAATCTATTTCTCTTCCTGAGAGAAGCAGCTTGGCAAAGCCTCGAGTATTAGCTAGCTCTTGGGCTCTTATAATAGAAATAATACATGCCAGGTTTTCTGAATACAGATGTCAGCGAGACAAATATTGGCTAATACACGTTGTGGGACTGTTTTATCCTGCCTAGCCACCTTGCAAAGGAATTGACCATTCTTTTGATGCTGCAGGTCAAATCAACGACTGGCCTTCCTGTCTACCTTGGAGACATTACTACCCTTCTAAACAAGGATATATGATTGCTTTTTGCCATTTTTAAACTGGCCCAAGAAATACTTTTTGGAGGCTATTATCAGACAGCTCTTTTCTGTATGAGAACATATAGACACACGTATCTAGTCTGAGTTGGTTTATGCTCCAGAACTCCTATTATTACAGGACCCTGTACTACCTTAGCTCAAATGGGGTTTGCAACAAGCACAGATGACAATTTCAGCAGAGAAAGTAGCCCTACTTGGCCTGCGATCATTGCTGAGTTTCGCCTTCATTAGATGTAAGAGCCTAACACTTCCAGCAGGTGTGAGCCCATAACATAGAGTATATATTTAACACATTGGAAGAAGACACTTCGCTTTTCCTGTCCAGAAATATAGGCCTAGAAACTGAATAGGAGTTAAATAGTAGACAAAACTCTGCAATATTAAATTTCCGTGAGGCTAAGCAGTAACAACAGAATTGTGCATTTTGTATCCTCAGCTGATCTCAAGCTTTTAGATGCCCACATCAGATGACGAAAAAATCCAAACAGACCTAGATCCAGTTTTGACAAGTACTACTAGGCCCCTAGAAGACCAGTGTAAGGTTATCTGATTGAAGGCTAATATTGATAGAAAGATTCAGCAAGGATCAGTGGAAAAACAATAGGTAGAGAAACCCTAGAATCATAATGGTTAGGGTTGGAAGGGACCTCAAAGTTCATCTAGTTCCAACCCTCCACTAGACCAGGTTGCCCAGAGTCTCATCCAACCTGGCCTCGAACACTTCCATGGATAAGGCTTCTACAGCCTCTCTGGGCAACCTGTTCCAGTGTCTCACCACCCACAACTTAACCAATGAAAACAGGGCACCGGAATCAGCTACTCCCAAGACCATCATTAGACCACACCCCTCCAGTGTGAAACCCACCAAGGAAAAACTCACCCCAGAAACACCTTGAAAACTAAAGGTTATTGCCTTAAAGGGTACAGGACTCATTATGGGATGCGAGGAGGAAGAACATTTTGGGATTGTGCAAAACTTAGTGTGGGATTGTGAGAATATGCGAGACGTGAAATGCTTAAGGGAAGGCACTAGAGGTGGAGAAAGATGGGGATAAAGGTGGATAAGGGACAACTAAGTACAAAAAAAGATCTGGGGAGAAGGATAAATAGGTCAGGCCCAATGCAAATAGGGGTCAGTCAGTGAATTTGTCTGACAGTGTGACCTTTGATCACAACAGTCTACCCCATATTGTCATTAAACCCTATTTCTGTCAGGCTTGTGGATGCACTTTCTGTCATGAGTGTGTGTGAACTCAAGCCAACTTCAAGCCAGACTGGCCAGCATGTAGATACAAGTCTAAGTACCATCACAAGGAGTGAGAATACAAACCTCAAGGGCTTATAGGTGCCAATAGCTTGGAGGGGGTCATGGGGGCAGACACCTACAGGTCAAGGCTTCAGCAATCAGATAAACCATTTCAAAACTGCTAAAGCATGCATTCAAGTTTCTATGAAAGTTCCACTAGTGGACTTCCACCCTGAGGAGCTGGAAAGGAAGAACAGGACTGGGCTGTCCGTGAAGATCTTGAGTAATTGTGTGTGTTTATGTGGGTGCCAATAAAAGCACCGGTTTGAGTCTCTGTTGATCTGTGTGGCCAGCTGCGTACCCATTTTCCGTACGTGAGCGTGTGTGCATGCACGCACAGCTATTGGGAACACGCTCTCGGTCTCATTACTGGCTGGCCCTGGGGACACAGAACTGCAGCAGTCTTACACTTACCTATTTAGCTGAGACAGGAGGTATGCCCCTGGGATCCAGAGTCCTTGTGTTTGGCTACCTCTAACAACTGGCATGGCTAAAAGGACACACACCTTTAGCAAGACTCTTAGCAAAGCTATCAGTAACTGTGAAGTATATCAATCCGCCTTAGATTTGAGTTTGGGGCAGTCTATACCTGCTTAAGCTGTTCTGGCATCTACTGGAACACACTCTGTGCAGTTTTGCTAAGACATTTTGTAAACCACCAAGTATTTAAATGATAGTGAAAAAATGCATTAGCATTCTCAGGCACCACTCTACTTCATTCGGATGTCCTCAGTTTCTTTTAATAGCCCTTGAAATGCCTATGTGCTAAACACGTTTGAAAGGAATCTTGACCAGATCTTTCCTACATGTTTACTTTTCAAGTCAGGACTCATTTGTACACCGTTGTAACTGAAGAATAATGCAAATAAAGCAAAAATACAGATGAAACAAGATAGATGTAAATTAAACTACAGGAATATATTTAATAAGTTTGCTCTGGAAACTTGTAAACAGATTTCCAGGAAGAGCAACACCACCTATAAAACCATGCATTCTCCGGCAGCATACTACAGCCAGGGTGCCCAAGGAACAGGGTCTATGCTAGTTCGTCTCAGTAACACACCCACAGGTATCAGTAGTACTTGTGAGAAAGGGGAAGATTTTTTCCTTGTTTTTTCCTAATTTCTTTGTAAGTTCTGCATTCTTTCAATTCTGCTGTGAAACATATGCATTTGGAGGAAAGCTGTATCTTTTTTTATTTGGCTTCCTAGACTAATACTCTGAAACATTAATCACCTGGGAAGGAGCCAAGTGAGACTTCAAACTAAGCATATAAAGACTGTTTGTACTCTTATTTATATTATTAGAACGAAACATTTTAATTGATAAAAATGTACTTCAGAATCACTGCAGCTGATCTGTTAAGGAAGCCTTGGTCCAAAGCTGTATTACAGCCTTCTGGGAAGCTGACACTTCTCTAGCTACGGCACCAAGCAGCAGTGGAAATTCCTGATTCTTGTCACATACGCAATAGGAGCTGTCAGAAAGGCTTTATGTTGTCATACTGGGGATGACAAAGCACCACTCTGAGGAAACCACGACACGTGGTCTCTCCTACGGGTAAGGTAATCCTTTTATAGAAGGATTCATAAAGAGCAGAGCTAATTCCAAACATCTTCCATTCTAGTTCATGGCATGGAATAAACAGAGGTTGATGCTTCTGTTTGGTCCGTGGGCATGGCAGGAGCTGAATGCTTCTGTGAACAGTGGCCATAGCAGCTGAAGATGACAGACAAGAGACCCTGCAGGTCCTGATGCTGGATACAAAATAACAAAACAGGAATTTCAGACCCCGTTTCCACCTCCACAAAAAACCCCCACTGTTGGATATTCTGATACAGCAGCTACAAAAGAAAATAATACTGTCTCTTTACAGTAGTATTAATGACAAAAAACCTCCCCCAGTTTTTGCCAGATGTACTGCTAACATTTAAGCTTTGACAACACAGAACATACACATATCTTAAGAAGAATTTCTACACTAACGTGGCCNCCCGCTGAAGATATGCACTACTCTATCCCCATGCACAGAAGTAACAAGCTACAGAAGTGAGGACAAGTCCTTGCCTTCTTAGGCAGGCTACGAACATTGAGTAGATTTAGGGCAGAAGCAGTTGCTTCATGAAAACAAAGCACTGAATTCTTAAAATGTATCATGTTACTCCAATGACACTTTGCCAAATAAGAAGTAGCATTATGAAATTCTCCTCCCACAGTTACACTGCTCAAGGTTTTGAAAGAGTTTTCAAAATTAACCAGCACAACATTAAAATACAGATGTTTCACAAGCTTTCAAGAGAAGAAGATATGATATTTTAGCAAATGAGGGTATCATCAACTTGCAGTCATTTGTGTTTTAGCAGACAAGAAGTTAGAATTAGGACACATTTATCACTACAGAGAAGTTCAAGTGCCTTCTGAACACCCTATTAAACACAATGGCCAAAATTTTATACAAACAGAACATCTACGTGAGATGCGATTCTGGTCTTGAACATCACTCAGCCTTGGAAGAGAAGCAATCAAGCAGCTTCATTGACCCAAAGCTATAGTCAGACAAGGAAAGCTGTGCAAACTTACTGAACAAGAACTGGCACACCTTCATTTATAGTATATATAACAGGCAGAGCTTGGAGCTGCACACGTTTGTTTCATAATGAATAAAAAGAGTTAAAAGGAAATAGCAATTCACTATCCATCTAGTCACAACCAACAGCATGAGTTCAGAAGGCTTCCTAGATAAGATGATTTTCATATTTGATAAGGTAACAGTGACTGTTTGGATTTTATCACAGAATTTACCCAAGCCTAAGGGTGAGTCTCAAAGAAAATGCAGAGGCACCTGGGGCAGACATTGGCTTAGGAGTGTAAAATTCCTTGAGACAGAACTAGTAAAGACCTGGTCACAACATCCTTTAAGCAGAAAGGGTATTTTTCGATCAAGCAGAAAGACTTACAGATATTCTCTGAACTGTATGACAGGATTCACAGCAACTCACAAGCTGAGATAGGCCACAATTTCCTGCTAACATGCATATACAAAATATGCAACTAAATGGAATGCTTAAATTGGCATACATTTGCTTAACCTGTTGCTTTGCCTCTTGGTAGCTACAGCAATTGCAGATCAATGACAACACACATATCTTAGTAAATGTACTGAATTATATGAACACCTAAATATTTTATTATTCATTTGTAAGCATATAATGTGAAGATGCAGAAAACCACAGATTAATTTATCCTGTAACACAGCAGAGCAACAACAGAAATGAAGTCATCTCTCCTAAGTACGCATTGTTTTATGCAATCTATCAGGTAATATTCCCTTACCATCTGTCTAGGGGAGGGGACTGAAGTGAACATTTTCAAAGTTACAATGAAGAGAGTGATTAAGCAAAAAGTTTCAAGTCATGAAACACTGAATTTGTCACATAAAAGTTTGCTTAAACTGGCCCATTACATTTTCACTGACATATTACCCTGAAAGGGAATTGGAATACACATTTGCCTTAGAAAGAGTATAATCTTCAAGACATAGTCTTAATTTTATTTTTTACATACATGGTTTTTTTATCCCTTAACTGTGTTATTGCTGGATTGCTTTAATTAGTTTCCAGTGAATTGTTCTCATTCAATAAAATCTCACCAACCATCCAATACTTTCAATCTCTTGCTCTTCAAAAGTCCTCTCATAGTTCCAACAGTAAGTGCCAAAAAAACGAGATCTGTGTTTTTAGGAGGTATATTAGAAATCTCCCTGTAATAAATCTCTTTCAAATAACTGCATGATGAAAAGCTCTTAAAGATTTAAAAAAACTAAAAAACAAACCACCAAACAAAACACCCCCACCAAAACCCACAAGATGTGCACAAACTGTCATCCAAATAGTGGAAATACTAATGCTACCTTTCACTTGTAATAAAAGATCAAAGTACATTATTTTCTTACGTATAGCCACAATTCTAGACATAGAAATAAACAAAGTCCATCACTGAAAAAATAAAATACACTTAAAATTCTATATCTTTTAAAAGCTTACTGATGAATACAGGCACTATCTACAAAGAGTGCAGTGTCCCCTAAAAATATCCCCTCCAGTGAAAAAGCTGCTCCACACACAGCTGCTTCTACACTGCCTACTTCCATTATTTTTGTCTACACAAGCATGTTGCAGGAGTCCTTGTCTTTACATCCCTTTGATACTTCGCTTAAAAGCTTTGTACATTAAAACCATAAGCCTGTGAAACTTTTAATATGAAAAATTAAAGTAAGCTAAAATTAAGCTGAAAGATGGTAGATTTATATTAGATATAAAGAATAAATTCTTCCCTGTGGGGGTGGTGATGCCTTGGCAAATGTTTCCCAGAGAAGCTGTGGCTGACCCCTCCCTGGCAGTGTTCAAGGCCAGGCTGGATAGGGCTTTGGGCAGAGTGGTCTAGTGGAGGGTGTCCCTGTCCATGGCAGGGGGTTGAACAAGAAGATCTTTAAAGTTCCTTCCAGCTCAAGCCATTCTCCAATTCCACTATTTTAATCGAAATGGAAAAATTAAACTTGTACGACTAATAAATATAAATTTCAACAGTCCTGAAATGGAAGTTAGGTAGTATCATTAAAAATAATTTAAAAGTTAGTGGAACTGATTATATAGTTGCATTATTCTGATTTTTTTTTTGTTTTGATGTTTGTTATGTAAGTAACAGAACTGTATTTATCTAATAATTATTCCAAAGCGTTTGACACACAGCAATGTCAACTCATACTGAATGTTATGAGCTGCTGGTTCTATTTTCCAACAAGTGTTACATTAGAAGTGATACTTCTGTCTTAAGTAGTAGTTCATCCACAGTGAAATCAAATTAAAAAAACCCACACACATAGACCAAAAAACCACCACCAAAAAACCTCAAATCACAGAACAAAAAGTATCTCACACGTTCCTAAACCTGAAGGAATCTTTCAGCATCATAATCTGTTTCACAGTATCTCTTAAATCAACTAACACCAGGTCTCTTCTCAGAAGAGTAAGCAGACAGAACTGTCTCCATCTTTTTTCTTCCTCCTCACTACTTGAGATTTCTTCTTTTACTTTATCCCTGACTGAATTCTTGGTGCAACCTAATGAAGAAACCATGTAAAAGCATTGAGAAATACATTACTTTACTCTGCAAAGATAAATTAACAAAGAGAGGGGACTATACACAGCCCACGGCTAAACAAACCCCACAAAACCAGCAGTTGTCCTTAAACCTTGCTACACCACCCCACCCCAAATACTTTCACACACTGAATAACAGAAACTTTGCAATCCTACTCTCCTTTGAAAGTATCTTCCCTTTATTGCTACTTATAAAACCCCTCAAAATCATGACAATTGGATTTATACACACATGAGTTCTCTACTTCAAGATCGCTCATGAGTGGCTCTTTTTTTTCTTTTAAACACTGAAATTCATTTTAAAGAAAGGTGCACATGCATCCTTTACAGAAAGATTAGATGCAGATACAGAAAGATACAGAAAGAATTCAGACTTACCAGCCTTGCTAACAACCTTTACCAGGATACTATAGCAATGCAGATTGACCACAGGGTAAGATGATATAAATTTAAAATAAAAAAATTAGAGCAAACCCCAAAATTTCTGTGTTCTTTGTCTTAAAGTATTAAAAAAAACCCAAACAAACAAAAATCCAACACCAAAAAACCCGCCATATGCATTAGGTTCGCAGTCTAAACGGTAGAAAGTCATCCAGGTGGAACAACTGACTTTTCTCAAAATGAAACAGAAACGTGCTAGAGTTCCACAAAGCCTTTAAAAATGCAAAAGAGGGAAAAATCTGCACAGCTCAGTGGTTGACTACCCAGGACATGAGAAGAGTGCATAACTCATACAACAAAACTGAAGTATTGCTGCTTTCTCAGAGGGTTCCTGAAAGACCAACATACTCTGTCTGGCTGCTGCTACTTGCTTTCTAATGACATCTGCAAAGCTCAGACAACTAACCTCACATGGCCTCCACTGAAAGGTAGAGAACACAAGGGTACAGGGCAGTTAAATTACTACTTATTAAAGAACCTAGGTGTGTGTCACATTGTAAGCATGCTGAAGGAAACATTTCCACAGTATACTTAGAGCTCAGACATCCAAACAAATCAATTCATCGTTGCAGTAGGTTACCTGATCCACCGTTACCATCCATGTGCACACGCGCATCTGCAGTTACCCAGGTTACCTTATCAACAAGGACTTTGTCACAGGCTGCTAACACATACATGGGCAGCATTAACTACACAGAAATTTAGGGCTTGTAGATGCTGTCTGATTGTGTCTGCTTAATGAAATATCCCGGAACAAATGAAAAAACAGATGTCTTATCCCCCCATCTGCAATTACAGAGGTGAGGGGAAAGGAAGGATGAATGTCACTACAAAAACAGTCTCAGTTTTTTTTAATTAGTTTACTTTTCAAGGCAGCAATGCCTTTAACATCTCAGAGGATCCTCAACAAAAGGATTCATCTCACTTTCTTGCTAGATAATGTCTCCTAAAAGCCTCTTAAAAACATAACAACCAAGGATCCTAAGAGAATGCTGCAGAATTTTTAACATGTAGGGCTTCCGTATCAGCCAAACCATCCATTATAGTCCAGCTTTCGTCTCATTGTTTTTTTCCTCTAGGATAACATGTTAAATCTGCCAAGGGAGCGGGAAAATCTACAAACACTACGCTGTCTTGTAAAAATAAAGACCAGCCAAAGTAATGGGGCAAAGTAATGGGGTTTCTCTCTCTCGTTCCTTCTGTAGTCCCACTTCATCAGTTTCTGCAAATGCACAGAGCACCTCCTCTCCCCTCCCCTCCTGCCATGCAAAGCGTTGTCTAGCAGCCTCTGCCAGTGTGGAAAACAGGAAACACGCCATGGACTTTTTCACATCTTCCACCTGGCATTTCCCCCTGGGAACTCAAGCATCTCAGAAAGTCCAATCACTAAAAGCAAGGGTAAAAACTGGTAATAATAATTTTAAAAAATTTAAAATGCACACGTGAACTCCCTTTTCATGTTTGTCAAAAACATGCCAATCTTCATGTGTGTATGGTATGAACACACACTGCAATTTTGCTATACAGCAGATTGAGGTCAGTTTAGTAGTTCAGACACTGAATACTACTTTTTTTTTTTCTTAAAAGCATCTTATACAGTAATTTTGAAAAGGCCTTGAAAGGAACTGGCAGCTAATAGGATAGCACAAGCACTGTTTCATAACAGCTTGCAAAAAAATTCAGTCTATTTTTAGATGGATGAAAAGAATGTGGTTATTTAAAAAAAAATCTCAGATAATATATAAAGTTGTTTTCAATTATAACTGACCACAAAAATTTTGTAGCTGATGTGTCAATCTCCAGGTGAACAGAGCCATGTATTTAAATTTTCAAAAGAAATCTATGTACATACACAACATTCACATTTAATCTTTATTGCAAAATAACACCTCATACTGTTATAAAAATCTTACTGGCATTTAAATGGATCTCATACAAATACATCTTTTTTCTAATTATGGGTTATAATTCTTTACAGGGACCTATTCATCTAGGACTACCATTCGTTCAACTGTGAGCATGTTTTGCTCAAATACAGGCTGGTTGGTTTTAGGAAGCTGCATAACATCCATATTGATAAAATAAATATATTATACACCAAATTCCCCCACAAGAGCAACACCAACAGAAGCCCAAAATTAAGCCCTGTTTCCTTTACAATTTTCACCCCATCATCCTCTCTGTTACCACCACCATTTTATTAGTATTGTATGTAAAAATTTTAGGCATCAGGGTGAGATAGAGATTAAATAAATAAACATAATTTTCTTTTATGACCCCTAATTTTAAATAAATAAATAAATACATCTACCAAAGCTCTTCTTATATTTCTCCATTTTGGAAAGGTGACTTAACAACCCATTCCCCCCCACCATTTTCTGTATTTCTCTCATTGCTGATATTTTGTTACATTACAGCTAGTGAAAGGCAGTGCAGTTTGCTTCAGTGTATCTTACACAGATATACTTACAAATCAAACTAAACTGCTCATTTTGGTTTTTTAAACCATGAATGCCACAGAGCACTCATTCATTTTGAAAGATATCTTTTAGCCTGTTTCCTTAAGATAGCTTTCCGTGAATTATCATGCCTTTCTATGCTGAGCCATTCAATAAAAATGTACTTTAGGTAATAATTTCATCTAAACGCACAGTTTGAGTGCTTAAAATTAGGTTTTGTTGGGTTTTTTTAACCAACGTCCAAGATTAAAATGGCAAAACAGAACATTCAGATGTCTTCTGCATACAGCTGAAATGATTACTGTATGTAATTTGGGAAGAAAGAGACATTATGTTGCTCTGGATTTAAGGAATTTTGAAAATAAAAATCTCTCCTAAGATTCAGTTGCAAGCAAAAAAATAAGTGAGCAGGGCTAGATCATTTAAAAGCAACAAAATAATCACACCGAGAGGTTATCTGACATCAGAGAACTTAACGTGCATATAGTACCTCGAAATATTTCTTTAAAACAAAACAGCTCCTTGAAATTGTAATAATCTGATTGACAGATAAAATAATTGCTTTAAAAACACTTCTGAGTCATTTTGTCCTTACCTGCAGGCACGAACCATTACTGCATGCAGCGACTGCTCCATTTCCTAGCACAGGCTTGAACGAGGATCACATCTATCTTACAGAATGTGACTAATTGGAAGATTTGCGATTCCTGAGCTACTTTGGAAAGGACACTCCCTTTCCACATAACAGGGCACGAAACGCTTCAGCGAGTTAAGATTTCCTACGCATCTAAACTGAAAGGAACCCCTTTGCAACCGCGGCACACGGTTTCCTGCAACACAACAATAACGCGACGTCTTTCAAAACGATTTTAGAAACCGAGAGGCTGCTTGCATGACAGCGAAAAGGAGCGAGGTCTGCAACCCCAGCGCCCGCGAACCAGCAGCCTGCTGTGGTATGATTTGCATGCTGCAGCCCAGTAGGCTTCATTTAAACAAAAAAAAAAGGG
>VZTU01006423.1:353-55005 GCA_013400835.1 Zapornia atra | reverse complement strand
GGGGGGGAATAAATAATGAAAATATTAAAAAATTAATAAATCTCTGCCACAACGCTCAACCAAAAGACAGGTTCAATGGATACGGTACGATAACCAGCATGCAATACGTAAACAATGCTAGCAAACTTGACACGGAAAAGAAAAAAGCCCTGCGCCGCTGCTTGGCAATGCTACACCATGGATCGCTCATGCAAGAGATGCGGCTGTACCTTTCTGAAGAGGACGACTTCTCAGAGTTAACTGACATCAGCAGCTCAATCTTCTGCTTGATTTCTGGAAAAATCAGAAAATATTCACAACCGAGACCGCCTGCCCTCGCTTTCCAGAGCCTTATTAGCCGAACGATTTTATTTCCCTAAGCCCTTTTGTTCGGAAAGAGGCCGCAGGAGCCACGGTGCCTGTGCGAGGGCCGGCCCAGCCGCGCTCTGAGGGGACGAGGCGGGAGGCGGCGGGCCGGGCGGCCCGCGCACATGACTGGGCACGGCGGCGGGCGGAACCATTCCTGGGGCCAGGGAGGGGGGGGACGGGTACACGGGGGCACGGCGACTCTCCTCGGTGGGAGCCGACGCGGTTCCTACCGTCCTGCCGCTGCCAGCGGGTGCGCAAAGGAGAATCTCTGAGGGGAAAAAATACAGAAACAAAGGATTTGTGGCACGATTGTCTCCCCGGTTAGTTATCTAAGGAGCCTGGGACACCCTCGAAAACCTTCAGATCAAAAGCCCTGAAAAAAATGGCTCTTTGAATCATTTTTGTCACAAAGACCGAAGTATTAAATCACTGCTCTCGTACACGGCTCAGGAATGGGCACGGAAAACGCTATGCGTGTCTGGGGTTTATTTGTTAGTGCCCTGCCTCTAATGCCCTCCAAATACACTTTGAAAAGTAATACTCGGTTTAACACCTGTGAATTACCAGCACTTGGAACCCCTGAGCGCGGCACCAGCAGGCGGACGGGGGCTGACACCGCGGAGCTGCCGCACCGCAGGCGGCCTGGCGGCACGCGCCAGCGGCAGCCTGGGAGGATGCACCCTTGTGCCCGCCTGTCACTTGTTCCACAAGATCCTGTCAACGAAGAACAGGGACACTGCTCAAGAATTAATTCATCAGGAGACCAGGAGTCAAGAGGCTTGTGACCCAAGGGAAACCAAAGGGTGTGAGCGGGTGTGAGCATCATTTTAAGATCCTATCCCACTGGAGGCCGTAGTGCCACCTATGGAAACACTGGTTAAGACCTGTGCAGCATTAAGACTACATCCACTTGTTTCCCACCAAAGTAAACTTACGCTATTTGGGATTAACTGCTTCTACGACATGAAAGCTTCAACCTGACTTTTTCCCCTTTCTTTACACATATTTCAGACACAAAGCCTCAGCAACTTGTGAAGACAGAAGAAAGAAGAGGAACTAGATTTAAAAAATATATATACCACAACAACATTAAAAAAAGAACCATTTTCTCACCCCTATGGTCTGATGGAAGAGTTGCAAGGTATCAGTGATCGTCACCTCATTAAGCATATGCCATTTCTCTTTCCCACAACATACAGACCAGGGAAACCTCTGAGAAGAATCTCAGTTCCTGCATCCAAAGTAGGTTCTTCCCAGAGCTTTCAAGACACATCTTTGAAATGTCCCTATGTCCACAACTGGCTCCATTACAGGACTGCAAGGACCATACAAAACTTCCCTTACCAGTGCCCATACCAGCAGTTCATTGTTCTCCAGTCACAGCTACCAGGAGACCTCTCTGCCCACAAAGAATTGTGTCCAAAGACAGGTAGAAGTTCAGCTGCCCCAGGAACACCCAGGCTGGTGGCTGGGAAACTTCCCAGGTTCTGGGCAGCCCCAGAACTGCAGCGCACTGGAGAATAAGCTTCCTGATCTCAACTTTCGTCTCCCATTACCAAAAGTCCACAGCAGTTTTGTTTAGGCCAAGTGCATCTTTCCCTCTGTGCCTCAGTTCTCCTGCTATCAAAAGGGATAACCGCATCAACTAAACTCTCTGTCTCTACAGCCAGACATACTATTCAAGTTGCAATTAAAGGAAAACAAGCTCAGAAAGGCTCTGCACTGTCCAAATGCAGATAATTATAACAATATTTATTATTTTAAAACCAAAGCATGAGTAACATTTAGAGGAATCTATGCTCAGCATTTTTTTAGTCCAGTTGTTTGCCTTCTCTGGGATGTTCAGGTGTAGGTTGTGGGTTAGATTGGAGAAAAAGAAGTCTGATATAGCTAAAACAGGAAGGGATCTCTTTATAGAGAGAGGTCGTCTGCTCTGCCAAAAGGGGAGACCAGAAGTTTGGACAAATGGAGAGGAAAACCTGCAAAGACATGCCGACAGTTTTTAAATTCAAAGGGGATTTGCAGGAGTGTATCATGTCAGACTCCAAGAATAAGTTTCCACAATGAATCTAGAACAAACTATCTTAGAAAGGATAAGAGAAGAAACTCTCCAGACAAGCCAAAGAAGAGAGGCTATTTCATTTCAACAATGTGAAAGAAGAAGAAAAAAAATGGTATCTAGGAATTGGGAACCCCTGAGGAACATAAACGTAATCTGGAAAAAAGAACAGGAAGCAGGTCTAGCCTAGAGTTTTGTTTGGTTGGGTTTACCAATATGAAAAAAACCCCAAGAGCTTTCAACAACAAAAGGAAAAAACCACCAAACCCCAGCTGCTGCTGCACAGATGGAAAAGTGCGGACAAGGTGTACAACAGTGCACATGCTGTTCCTTATGACATATGGGTAGATATCAGAGTCACCACTATTTCAAAGTCAACTGACAGAAGTCAGTCACTGTTTCACTAAAAACTTAATCGTGTCTATTGCAAACAGATTATCTCAATGGTCTACAACACATCAGTCAACAATAACATATCTTAGTGACAGTGCATGTATTAAATTAATCCAGGGCACAGAATCACTGTGACAGAACTCAACTAATACAGATTGATTTTCTTTTTTCCCTTTTTGGAGGCAACGGAAGGGACAAAATGTCAACTAAAACTGCCTTCAACTCATCACAATGTAAACCCTGCTATGCAAAACACCATACACCCCTTTAAAAATAAACATTATACTAAACAGATGCAAGAAAAATATATTTGGGTTTTAATTAATAAGTAGGCTTATCCACGGGTTTTATTAATCTAACCTGATCATAAACTAGCAGGTCCAGTACTTTTATCCATTTTCTGTGAAGTTTATATGTTAGGACACCAGCACAAGACGCTTTTAAC
This sequence comes from Zapornia atra, assembly GCA_013400835.1. Taxonomy (NCBI): domain Eukaryota; kingdom Metazoa; phylum Chordata; class Aves; order Gruiformes; family Rallidae; genus Zapornia; species Zapornia atra. The sequence goes on along the minus strand of VZTU01006423.1, from coordinate 51,760 downwards.
CTTTCTGATACAGTATCTTTAAACATTTCCTTCCCCATCAATATCCATCCTAGTCCATTCCCCACTGGCTTCTCCTCCTTTAAGTCACATTAGTGCTACAGCTGCTTGGATCTTACATTTTGCCTACTAAAACTCTCATCCTGCTCTAAGTTGACTGTACTTCCAGTGTTACTATTTAAATAAACAATCTTGCTTCCCAAATCCTACAAAGACAGACCCAAAAATATTATGCAAAGCAAATTAATCAAACAACTCATTCTAAGTAAACATTCAGGCCTGAAACCATGAAATGGATTAGGAACTTTACTACTGCTAACTCTACTCTATGAGGGCAGTTCAGTGTTTTGAGATGTGACTGGTTGTTGCACAAGTCACATACTAAACAGTACAAAAGATGACAGGAAGTTAAAATTTGCCTGATGAGGCACTGGCTATCACAGGACAAAATAAGGCAGATTTACACACAGCTTGAGAGCTACACAACTTGATGTCTTTTAGATAAAGTACTTTTAAAATAGGAAATAGTCCTAACAAATCAAACTGCTGGATTCACAGGCTTTGGCACCCGGAGTTTCAAAATGGCACAAACACAAAGCAAGCCTAAAGTCAATCAACATGTGAGTGTTAAATGGGATAATATGGAAGTGCAAGGAGTAATTCCTCCAGATGTTACTAAGCTTTTGAAGTGGGAAAAAAACAGTGCTTTTGCCCCAACTTAGTGTTAATCACTGTACAGGTCAAGAAATTGGTAGCCCAGGTCAAGAAATTTGGTAGCCCCTTAAGGAGCAGACAGCAAACCTCAGGTGGTCCTTCTTGTGATGAAGCTTCTTGTCTTCCAAAAGCTTTATATAACAAGAAGCAATAAAAGGGATGGCCTGAATGGTTTTCTCCTACTACAACAGAACAAAACTCAGTATAAAGCAGACACCTTTTTGCATTAAGCGCAACTGGAAGAAGACTGGAAAGGTGAGCTTTTCACACACACAAATGGAAGGGACTGGATAAAAAACACAAAGGGGAGCACAGACCCTTGATTTGTATACACTGTACAAATCCACTCACAAGCACCAACTACAGCTGTGTCCCACACATGCTCAGCTCAGTAGGCACATGTAATAGGAGTCTGTATCTGCCCAGAAGAAAAAAAAAATTCTAGAAATCAAGAGAAAAATGAGATGAAAGAAAAGCATTTAATTTGCCTTTGCATAAAGAGCAAGATGGAGTTACATTAAGTGGACTTAATGTTAACAATATCAAGTCTATTTTCAGAAACTATATGCTGCACCTGATCTTCTCCAGTCAATCTCAGAGATACAGAAATACTGACTTTTTTCCCATTTTAAATATACTTAAAACTCCACTGGCATCATCTGCTTGGGTACTTTTATAGAATATATTCATAGTAATATCACTGTTATACTTCCAAACTGAGTTTTCCATCCCTGAGATGAGGTTGAAGCACAAGACTTTTACAAAATATTTGGCAGAAAACTCATTTTCCTTTAAAATGGCTGCCACCCCCCCATTAGTACCTGAGAGCTAAGTCTACCTAAATTTGTAGAGACAGACATCTTTCATCCAGATGACACGGCGAGTTGTTTAGCACTGTTCTCATGAACACAAATGGAAGCCACAGCCAGTCTGAGAGACAGTATATACCTTTAATGGTAACCACTGCCTTGGTTTTGCAGAGGAAAATGGAAGACCATTCATTGAGAACTTACTGAACAATGGTGTTTTATTACTGAAAAATAACTCTGCTAGAACTACAATTTTAAAACTTCATTTCGCTGAATGTTCACCATAAGGAGGACACGGGAAAGCATGGGACACAGGAAGGAGCGAAACAGGGTAAGAAGGAAACAAGGTAGGTAGGAAAATCTCACTGCAGGAGATTTCAGGGTGGAAACCAGAAGCTTGAGAACACCCACCTTACTGTCAAGTTTGTTTCTGTTTCTCCAAATGGGGGGAAAAAAAAAGTATCTAAAAGAGGCAGTTGAATTTGCCTTTTACTTGTTCAAATACTAGTTTCCAAATACATAAATATACAGCCTGAGTCACATACCTAATAGGTCTGAAGAATTTTTATTAAGATCAAGTTCTTGAGTTTATTGTTTATGTTTATATATGGAAATTTTTGCAGGAAGTTTGTAGATAAATTTGAGAAAGCATTAGGTGTTTAAGGAAAAAAAGCATTTAGAGTATGTCACAATTACTCTAAAAATGCCCCATCATATTCTGGGGAAGCAGAATTACAGTTAAATGGAACTATTCATTTGAATTTCTTTTAAGACACCTACGCAACTTTAACTAAACCTTGTTGACATAATCTGGCATTTGATCTTTTGCCAGGCTGTGGAATTCATTAATATAGTGCTTACTGAAACACGAAGATGACATTAAGAGGACTTCTTCATCCTGTTAGTTCTCCTCAGTCTGGCAGCATTTGCTGTACCAGCTGCAGGCCCAGCACCAAGTTGTTGCTTTTCCCTCCTTCCCTCCATCTCAGTCCAATACCCAACTCTGCCCAATGTATCTATTGAAACTCAAAGCCATTCTTCAAAGAAAAAAAATATAAAATTTAAACATCTTTTTGCATAACTACTTGTCAGATTAAATGCCACTAAATCGCAAAGCAGGCATTAAACCCAAATATCACTATGCTTTTTATAAACTATTTCTCTGACTTTATTACTTACATGCATTAACATTACATATCTTTTTAATATTATATTGTATGAACTTTATTATTTATATGTATTAAACTTTATGAGAAAGGTTTTGTTTAGAGGGAGTTTAGAGGGAATGTTTCATGGAGTTGAAAACATTCCTTAGGGTTGCTGGAAAGTTTATTCCTACACATTTATCCATTCTGGGAAAAAAGCCCCAAAATATTCACTAAGTATGTTAAAATGTCTCCTCCCGTTCTTTAAAATCAGTTTGCTTCGTACAACTAGACAAAAATCATCTTCATCTGGGAAAAGTTGTACATAAGGTAGCTAGAGACAGAGTGATATAAGAAGCTATTACTCTGCTAGTTAAACATAATAAATAATTAGCTGCATTTTCCAGACCTTGTCTACTGTGCAGCAATGATTTGCTGAGTGTGCAAGGTCATATTTTCTGTCAAAGCTGAAAGAAATTCAACCTCTGGCATGATAATGCAGTATTAACTGATTTGCACCCTCAAACTAGATCACTTCTAGTATCCTTACGGTTTTAACTCGCTAGACAGAATGGATAATTTCTGATTGCTAGTCTGAAATATTTCTCCCTTATACAGTCTAGTGTACAATTGTTACTGTGTTAGGATTCCTTGGATAATAGGCTTTTCTTTCAGGTCTACAATTTGCCTAAATGCCTTAAGTGCTATTCAAACTTTCAAATACTATTATTTTTTCCACTCATTTGCTATGTGCTTTTTCTTCAAAATTCAAGAAAAAAAATAAATTGCTCTAACATAGACTGACAAATTAAATTCCAGCCTTAAGAAAATACCGGTTTCTATTAATCTAAACTAAGTCAAGCGCATGTTACCTTCTAATGTCTAAAGCAGTGACTCATAAAATCTTGCACACACTCCGATTCCTGCCTCTCCTAGGAGATGAAGCTACATAATTTACCCAGAAGGATTAAACTGGGTCACAATACGTGTTATATCCTTAAACTCCAGGTTAGAATTTCTCCTTAGCCTTACTTTTTATTATCATCCACTGTTCTACAAAACTTTGGTTTTACATTTTTTAATGAATTTTAAAGTTAGAAAACCTTACAGGAAGAATATTTTTAAATGGAGCTGTTTTGGCAGGATATTCACAGGATGGTTTTCAGTATGTTCTGTCAACGTTCTTACATTGTTATCATCACCACAGTATCTATATAACTGACTTTTCCAAATATTCTTGCAAGGTTTCCAACATTTCTTATCCAACAGATCATCAGGCTTTTATATTCCTTGAATATAAAGAGGGCATTCTTAGCTCTGTTCCTCTAGAAGAAGAGACAGGACTTGTTTCACCTTTCCTGGCCTCATAAGAGGACAAAAAGCTCGATCAAAGTAGTACATGGCATCCCGAACATAAAGCAAGCCAAAAATCTCTTCACTTTAGCAGCCAGTTGTGCCCCACAGGGACATAGTTCCTCATGGTGATCATCTAACTCGAAATGCAATTCTTCAGGAACAATGGGGACATTACAGAGTTGTCTCTGTCAAACTTTGGTTAAGATGTTCCTCGTTTACAAAGGAGGAGAAGGGGGCAGGGAAAACAAAAAAGTGTTTTCACACGAAGAAGGAAATGAGAGTGTCCATGAAAGACTGCAGGAGAAACGTGCTCAGCAGTCACCAGAACTGCCAAAACCAAGATACTGATGTCAACTGCGCTGTGCCACAGCTGCCAGGTAACATCCAATATCCCTTCTGGTTTTACCTAGTGTTCCTTCACTTGGACACTGTACAACTCTTACATAATTAAGCCTGTCCATGTTCAATGTGTTGACTACGTTCTGGGAATCACTGGCACCACTGAATGAAATAGTAAGGCTTTGTCTCACAGCAACCTTCCCAGTATTACAGTAAACCTGACACTATATTTCACCAGAGCTAGCCATCCTTCACCATCCTCTTTGCTGCTTGTTTCTTATCAAAAAGACAACTTAAGGCCAATACAAACTGTTGAAGGACAGTGAAATCCTCTGCTAGAGCCTCTGGCAGACCAACATCAATTACTGGAAGGAAAAGGTTTTTGATAATACCAGCACACAACCACTTTGCTATTTCTGAGGTGAAGCACATAGCTTGCAAAAGAAACTTAACACAAACCATCACCATTTCCCAGTCCTCCAAAATGCACATGCATTAACTGCAATCATACCCGCTTCTCAGATGCAGATCTGCTTTCCTGCTACCATATCTATTGCCAATGAAAGCAAAAAACCCAAGACACTTCACAGAACGAAGTTGTCTATTGTAACATACACATTGTAGCAACAATAAAGCTGTAACAATTGTACCTGATTTTCCATTAGTATAGCATCTTTTTATTATTTTAAAATGTTATTTTAGTTAACCCATTAAATCTACCTTTTCTGAACTACATCTTGATAAAGTCTAAGCTTTTAGAAATAGTATTTTTAGTAATGATTTAATACAGAAAAATTAAATTTGAAAATTATTCCTGGAGATAAAATTGTACTGATGACAAATTTTAAACATGCATGCAGTGCCCACGAAAGGGGGAACCTTCTAATTATATTTCAAGTATGCTACTCTGGTATACCATTTTCAATCTTTAATTGTCAGTGTCCTGGATCTACTTGGCAACATGACAAGACAGTGGGGATTTTTCTATTTGGCTTTCCCCTAGCTAAGAGTAGACATAGTGGTAACACAGGAAAGTACTTTTTTAAATTGATACAAAATAGAAACAGGGAATAGAAACATAACACTGATAACTTTGCAGCCAGGCAAAATCTTCCAGTAAAGGATATTCCTCTATTTACACTTTCTTTTTTGCAAGTAACAGAAATAACATTAATCCTTCAGATGCCTGTCTTTGTAAAGTCTGAGTATAATTATAGTATAAAGATACATGTACTGAATACCTATCATTGAATATACAGGAGAAGAACATCCTATACTAACAAAAATGGAAAGAAAATCTATGAGGTGCTTGCAGTTAAGGGAGTGCTATGAAAGCCTTCCAGTCCTGAAAGACTTCCATCAGGAATATTTTTAATTTTATACATAAAATATATAACACATACATGCAAATACATGTTAAAATATCCCCTTGCTTTGCTTTTGTTCTCCTCTTCAGAGAAACAGAATAGGGTTTTTTTGTGGGTTTTTTTTTTAAGCAACATTATATATATGCAATAATAGTAAGTGACTGGAAAGGAATTTGGAGCAATATCTACAAACTTTAACTGCAAGAATGGAAAAAAGGAGTAAGTGTAAGAAATTTTTTAAATTTTTTGAAGAAAATTCTGGCTGTTGGAGACAAAATATTTCCAAAGGAAAGGAGTTAAAAGTAACCACAATAGCGGAGGTATTTATATAAAGCAGATGTCTGTCCAGACATGAGACCTGTTCTTGCAATCAGTAAAGCTATTTACACCCTCCCTTACTTCCAACCCCTCCCCCCCTCCATTAATCTCTCATCTAAGTTGTATCCTAATTAGCTATCGCTGATGAAAAACTCAGTGTGCACTTTGCTGGTTCTGCAAGTCCACCTCTAGAACGTTCAGCCTGTCAAGATTACTTTTTTTTAGCTCTACCTTTTTTCCTTTCACACCTTCTCCCATTCTCCATCTGACTTCTCCATCACTTATTCAGGAATCACATGAGAAACCTGGTATTGCCTTGTCTAAAAGCTAGCTACAAATAGCTTCTTCCATGGTGAAGACAGTGATGTAGGTGGGAAGTCATCACCATCCACTCTGCAAATGTGTGGTGACATCATTCAGGAGCTAGTCATGCTGTCCTTTGTTACCTCCCATCTTCTCCTACATTGTATGAAGCAGACTTTGTTGAGCGGTGCTGCTAAAAGTGTAGAAGCATGTCACCGGGCCTTCTCCTTCACTGGCACTCTACCAGCTCCTCTCCAGGTCTCAACCCCGATGGCTAGCATCTAAGTCATCATGAGTCGGCAAATGATGTCACTTACACAAGTCCATACCCAGACAATTTTCCTCTAAAACGTAAAGTTGGAGCTCCTATACATTTCAGTCTTTTCATGCACATAGCAGCAAAGCACCTTGACTTCACTGTTGCAAGATGCATCTATAAACTTATGTTTTCAACAACTCAGTCCTAATTCTGGCAGCTGTTAGAGCATCACTTAAACAATATACAATGTTGAGCAGATTGCCAGCAGTGCCATTTATGTCTTTCACAAAAATAAAACCATACTAGAACTAAAGGGAACTTTGTTTAAAAAAATGCAGATAGCCATAAAGACATCAAAAGGAAAAAGAAAATGGGAAGAAAAAACAGATCGGCAGGTAATACTCTGCCTACTACTTCAGGTTTCACTGAGGGCACAGGGAAAAGGGTCATGCTCAGAGGATTTCCCTTTTATAAACATGGGGAAAAACTGAAAACTATGTTAAATAAAATAAAAAGCCTCATGAAAGAGCACTGAAAGTTAAATTATCTGAATTGTCTTCCAGTTTCACTATACTATTTGCCATTCCCTGAAGTATCTAAGTTTGTAGTCATAGAAGATACGTGCTTGAAAATCAGATCATTCAAGTTTCAACAGGACTGCCACGTCTAGCCCAGACAAAGTCCTTTCAGCAAGGGAAACACGCTTCAAAGATTATACTTATTTTTAAATGCCACTGCTATTTCTCTCTACTTCTGGAAAACCTATACAGAATATAAATAGACTTATATAGATTTATATAACCTTTATTTGATCCTGATATTTAATGCTCATAATGAGATACTTTTACATATGCATAAAAAGGAAAGAGAAAATGAACAAGCAACAGAAACCCTGCAAGTCAATTCTAAACAATGTCATGTTGTTAAGTTGTAAGAATCACCAGTTTACCTTCAAATGCTAATTAAGTACTTAATGAAGGACAAGAGATGAGAGAGAATACAGGGACTGTTGCGAGACACGGGGAGCAAAATAAAATCAGCTGAAATCACAGAGAAAAATCAAGCAAGAATTCTGGAAGAAGGGAAGAATCTTGAGAGGGAGAAAAAGTATGTTGCCAAGGTGAAAATAGATAGCTGAAGACAGTAGACAAAGGAGGATGAGAAAGCTCAGGAGTGTAGGAAGAAAAGCAAACTAAAAAAAGATGAGGACTAAATCTTGCAAGGGAAGACACCGACTAGAAAATGTTCTCAACTTAAGTGAGCCGATGTGTGATTATTTAGGAAAAGGGAGGCAAGAGCACTTTGAATATGTTAAGGAAGATCAGGGTGTACTCTTCTACACACTGTCTGTAAAATACACCAGAATATGTACTGGAAAATAGCATATCCTTCCTTTCCCTCTCCCAAAAAAGGGACATGACAGTAAGCACTGTTTCTCCTCAAACAAGCAAATAAGCAATGACAAGAGCAGCTAAGGAAGTGGCAAGTCCATGAGTTGCAGCCAGTACCTTACATTTAAAACCACATTTTGGAGGTTGCTATAAAGTCAAAAATACAATATACTGAGTACAATTCATACCTATTTTAAGAAAGTCCAAAGTATATTTACAGAACCTGTAGCATATGCTTTTTTACATTAGAAATTCAGGCTTTGCCCATAAAAAATTAGAATAAAGCAATAGAATGACACCATCGACACAAAAAAAGTAAAACATACATTTAAAAATAAGAACTTTTTCAGACTTTTAGTTTTGCTGTTATTTTTCATGCTTATTTTACTAGAAGACTGAGGAAAACAGCTTCCTTTTTTTTTTTAAATGGCAACACCCCCAATTGCTATGTTAAAATTGGAAAAACTCCCATTCAACATGAGTCATCAAACCACTCCTCCAACAAGAATAAAGACAGAAAGATTTAACATTGCCCTGGATTATTTTCACTTAGAAATATCAACAGGAAAAGTGACTAAAAGTGATAAAATATTCAGAATTACTTTACCCCCTAAAGATAATTATTACAATTATTTTGTTCCTTTGTTAATCTACTTGAGAAAGAATACAAGGTGACTAGATAAGCCGCCAGATCCAGAAGTAGTGTGTAAAAAAGTGTAAAATAAATTATTTTACATTACACTTGGCTATGTCCAAACATCCTCCTAAAAATCTAGCTGAAACTGTTTCAAAAGCTCCCAAACCCAGCATTTGAAGTGTAGAACCCCCTAGCATGCTACAAAGATCATTGAGGATATCAGTATTATTTTTAAAGAGAGAATAAATTGCCTTCCTACGGTAACTTGTTCCCCTGACTGAAGAGGCATGATGACAATTTTCAACCACTAACCTTTAGACTACTGAAATAAATTCTATCTGTGATTGCCTACCTCTGAGTTATTATAGGCCACAGATGGAGCAATGTGAAGTTTAGAACAACAATCATCTCATTAGTTCGTTACTCAAATCCCAGACAAGATGAATCACCTCAAGTACCAGTGTTTCTCCACCCGTGATGAAGAAGTTTGGGTAACCAGATCAGATGTAGATGCCTACAATGCAGGATCCATGAAATCAGGTGAATCCCATCATTTACAGGGAAGTCACTCAGATATTCAAAAGTGGTTTTAAATTCCTATTATTCATTGCAATCAACATATAATAAAGTTCAGGAACAGGTACTAATATAGCTACGTTGGCACATAAATCCATCCCTATATAGAGACAAGTCATCAATCTTATTAACATTTATTCTTCCTTGAAAAAGAAAAGAACATGGATATGACAGAAAAAGCCTAGCGAAACAGGGCGAGTACCAGAGGAGAAAAAGTAAAGCACTTATAAAAGTTTTTAAGAAGCAATTTGAAAGAAAACTACATGGGCAAGTTGGCTAAGAAAAATAATTTTAAAAAGAAACCCCAAACCTGGCAGGGAAAAATCAATCAAACTTCTGATTTGTGTGAAGTAATATCAGAAGCTAAAAACTTTTAAAAAGTACTACAGCAAGATAAACACAACAGCACAGGGAAAGTCAAGTAGTGGTCTAACTCCACTCAGGCCGGTAAAGGTACATGAGATTAAGTCTGAGCAGATATATATGTGGATTAAGGGATACATAGAATCACAGAATAACATAATTGTTTGTGTTGGAAGGGACCTCAAAGATCATCTAGTCCCACCTCCCAACCCTCAGGGCAGCAACCCTCTCCATCAAACCAGGCCACCCAAAGCCCCCTCCAAACTGGCCTTGAACACTGCCAGGGAGGGGGCAGCCACAGCTTCTCCTGGCAACCTGTGCCAGGGCATGACCACTCTTACAGTGAAGAATTTTTTCCCAATGTCTAATCTAAATCTACTCCCTTTTATTTTGAACCCATTACCCCTTGTCCTATCATGCCCTTGTAAACAGTTCCTCTCCAGCTTTCTGGTAGGACCCCTTTAGGTACTGGAAGGCCACTAAAAGATCTCAGCAGATCCTTCTCTTCTCCTGTCTTCATAGGAGAGGCCTTCCAGCCCTATGACCATCTTCCTGGACCTCCTCTGGACTTCCTCCAGCTGGACACCCCAAGTGTTGGACACAGTGTCCATCCAGGTGGGGTCTCATGAGAGCAGAGGGGAAAATCACCTCCCTCAATCTGCTGGTGAAGCTGTTTTTGATGCAGCTCAGGGGGCAGTTGGCTTTCTGGGCCGCACATGCACACTGCTGGCTCACATTGAGCTTGTCATCCACAAACACCCCCAAGTCAGGGGGTATGTGCCAGGCAAGAAGCAGTCAGGACCTAAATTTTAGGAAAGGAAACTTCCAGCTCTTCAAGGAGTTGGTCAATAGGACCCCCTGAGAAACTGTCCTCAGGGACAAGGGAGTGGAACAGAACTGGCAGATCTTATGGGATACTTTCTACAGAGCACAAGAGCCCTCAATCCCCAGGTGTCAGAAATCACACAAAGAAGGGAAGAGACAAACTTGGCTGAGTTGGGAACTGCTGGTCAAACTTGTAGACAAAAAGGAACCGCACAGACAGTTCAAGCAGGAGCTGGTACCCTGGGAAGAGTATAGGGACACTGCCTGGTTATGTAGGGATGAGGTCAGGAAGGACCAAGACACAGCTGATGCTGAACTCAGCAAGGGATAAGAAGAAGAAGAAGGGCTTCTATAGGTACATCAACCAGAAAAGGAAGGTTAAAGAAAGTATACCCCCCATTGATGAGCAAGGCTGGCAAACAGACACAGATGAGAAGACTGAGGTTCTTAACATTATTTTTTTTTGCCTCAGTCTTCACTGCTTTGGCCGTGAGCCAGCAGTGTGCCCTGGTGGCTGAGAGAGCCAATGGGAGCCTGGGGTGCATTAAAAGGAGTGTGGCCAGCAGGTCAAAGGAGGTGATCCTCCCCCTCTACTCCAGGTGGGGCCTGACCAGGACAGAGTATTGTGTCCAGTTCTGGGCTCCCTGGTATAAAAGGGACTGGGATCTCTTGGAAAGAGTCCAGCAGAGGGCTACAAAGATGATTAAAGGACTGGAGCATCTCCCCCTACAAGGAAAGGCTGAGCAAGCGGGGACTGTTCAGCCTTGAAAAAAGAAGACTAAGAGGGGATCTTATGAATGTTTATAAATATCTTAAATGTGGGACATGGGGGGGAAATGGCCAGCCTCTTTTCAGTTCTCTGTGGGGGCAGGACAAGGGGAAACAGCTTCAAGTTGGAGCACAGGAAGTTCCGCACCAATATGCAGAGCTTTTACACAGTGAGGGTGACAAAGCCCTGGGACAGGCTGCCCGGGGGGGGTGTAGAGTCTCCTTCTCTGAAGGTATTCAGAGAAGACCCGTCTGGATACCTACCTGTGCCAAAAGTGTGATCATTAAAGTGAAAATATTGCCTCAACTGTAGCTAGTTTTTACTATCAAAGCACATCACAAAGTTTAAATGATTTTATTCTGCCATTTAACCTACAGTTATATGGCATAACACCTAAATATCTTTAAAGCAGCTAACCAGAGGCAGTTGAGTGATGGCACCAGGAAGGGTAGGCTCATGCCTTGCATACTACCATGAGTACGGTTTGGTACCAAAGCGAGCTTAAATACCTCTCACGTTACCCTCCTGACACCAGTATACACACACAGAGCAGCCAAGCAAGTACAGTTGTACGAGATTAACAGTATCAGATTTTAAAAATAAATACATAAAATAGAACCATAGTCCGACTACTACCCCGTGCATTCCTGGCACAGGACACACAAAAACCAGTCAACTGGAGGCTGGTTTGTTTCCCTCTACTTCACTTTTTGAATTTATCCTCTGAGATGGGGACACCGGTTTTTGCAAACCAGCCTGAATTAGCAGAGCCCTCTGATGTGGGATTCTTATTTGTTACAAGGGTACAAAGTACCAGTCAAGCCTAATGATTAGGTAATTAGCCTTGACCACTTGTCCCTCCTTTGCACAATCTCCATGTATAAGCAACTGGGGGAGACAGACATTTTAATATGACAGGAAGGTTTCCTTTATTGCTTACTTTGTTGGAAAGGCAGGGGCACTATTGGCATGTTTCCTGTAACTCCTTAGATGTAGTATTTCTTTATGACCACCTACCACAAGCAAACATTCCAGATTACTGCTAATTCCACAAATTTTGCCTTAGCAGTTTGAACATTTACAGCCAAAGTTTGGCCTTCTCTGTTAGTTAAAGGGGTTTTGGCAAGGCTAAATCTGACACAGGAGTGAGACTACAAAATGTAACTACACGTAGGGCATACAATGACAGATAAAACCCTGTGCATTGTTAGCTGCTAACACATGCCAAAAGCAAACCTGTGATCCACAGGTATTACTCACATGTGGTGCTATTAGCCAGAGTCCCAGTTTAAGCCCTCAGACAGGCCATTACTCCTCTTTACTTACTTGTGAATATATGTTCTTAAATCATGTCAAGGATTTTTTTTTCCTCCCTTGTACTTAGACTATTTTTGTACACCAGATAGACTGTCTGTACACTTTAAGCTGCATGTTAACTTCTTGAGATTCACTCAGAGAGACCATACACAGAGAAGACATGTTTTAGACTACTAGTCTCCTTTATATTGTGTGAGAATGGTAATAAGGGAATTTTTCAAAGGATGCTTTCTTTCCTCAAAAACAGTACAGATTATGTAGCAACAGCAGTATAAAATTAGAGAAACACTTCTGCCTAAATCTGAACACTGGGCATGAAAATCTACCCTTTTGTAAGGTCTGAAGAAAAAAATCATAAATATGGTTTAAAAACAAAGCAAATTTTTTTTTTTAGATAGCATCTTCTATCAGGGTAAGCTTTGTTATGCTGTGGCATTGCTGTGACTAACTTGAAAAACAGCAACCTACTGAATTTGAAAAGAACATGGAAATGGTTATTTAGTAACTAGGAAAACCAACATGGTAAATAGTTAGGTTTTCCATTTTAAAACTGCAAAGCTATATACCCTACAGCTACCTGAAAGATTGCTATTATTACCTTTAATTTGCCTGACCCTCTAGGTCAGTTTAGTGCTTTCCAGGTTCGAAGGACTCACAGCAGGTTTCATCACAGGTTTCTGATGCTGAGACAAGAACCATTTTGGCTTTGCTGTACCATAAGAGCTGACTGTCCTTCTGAGGAGAAGGACATGTTTATCACTGACCTAAGTTCTTCCCTGTAAGCCTCATTTTGACAAAGTCCACATTAACCTTTAATGAAAACTTTCAGTAGTATGGTGGGGTGGAAAAAGGATAGAAATCAATATTTTATTGCAGTCTGTGTTTAATACTATATCCCTCTAGTACTCCCTGCTACTTCACAGTTTGCTTTCCTGTTTAAAAAAAATCATTAATCACCTTTCCCATTCAGCATTCCTCAAGGCAGACTGATTACAATAACGCCTTCCCTCTCTTTGTAAGCAAAATGCTGTAGAGGAGACTTGGCACCGACAGAACTGTTGAAGCATATCTCTCTTCCCTCATCTCAGACAGCTGGACTGCAGGCAGTTCCTAAAACAACCATGATCCTGCCCGATAAGTATCGGGATACATTTGTGTTTTATTGACATAGCATTCTAGCAAAAGTTCATTCAAAATACAGAATGTATTTTTTTTTCCAGTGGCTGTGGAGGGTGCCAACTGTCAGGGAGATCCCCAGGCAAAGGGTCTCCCTGCTGAGGACAGTTACATTGCCTTCCAGTTAAAATCCCATGGGTTTTTTCCTTGGTACATTTGTAGGTATTTTTTTGTACCTTTACAAAGAAATGCTAGGATAAGCGTGCTCCAAATATATATATCCACGTTATGGTATTAAAGCTGTTTAAAGATACACTTTCATGCTAAGTCCTTATTTTTATCTCCTTCAGTATTATAGCCATGGAGCATTTGTGACAGACCTCAAAGCTTCCTAAGTTTTCTGTATTCTAGCTTCAACAGTGCCATCAGACACAGAGTTAACAGCAAATGCTGAGGCTCCTATTTACACCAGCCAGAACATCTGACATAATAATGAGGTATTCTCATCCAGTGTTTACATTACATTAGCCTCAGTTAGGGGTAGAACTTACTGTTCTATTAAAAAAACAGAGACGAGGCTGCTTCTGTGAATGAAGAGCTTACAGCCTAAGGAGTACACCATGGGGGAAGAAAGAGAAGGCAGGCATGGGGAGATAAAAGCATTTATAAATGCATCTACACAGACAATGTTTATAATTAGAGTAATGCAATTGCCAACCATATTGCCAACCATATCTATCATCCCCTCAACTCCTTATGGGCAGAAATGGCTAAGGAGGTTGAAAAAGAAGAGTGCAGTAGCTACAAACATTGGTGATGGAGTGTATTTATAGGCAAACGAACATCATGGGAGGAGAAACGGAGCCTTTACAGGAGATAAGGAATGAGTGGGCAAGGCTTACAGTGTTGACAGATATGAAGAGACAAGACTATGCAATCAGATTTGCACATGAAGGAAGAACACAGTGGAGAACTGCAGATAATAATAATAAAAAAAAGCTGGATCAGCTTAACAGCAAACACTTATGAAGAAATGTTAAAAGGATACTTTGGTCAAAATAAGAAATAGACATTTTTACATGCTTCTTGGAAGGACTCGAAGGAACGATCCTGCAGTAATCAAGTTGGTGGATAAGGCATATATATATTTTCTCTCTCACATAAATTGGAGAGAAAATACCCACTTGAGAAGCTGCCTTTTAGCATATAAATATATTTTATTGCTCCCAGCCTCAGTTCAGATGCTCTTCTGCATTTTGTACTTAAATGATAGCACAGCATCAAGCACTCAAGCCTTTTTTTTTTCTTTTTTAAAGAGCTTTCATAATTCCATACAGACTTCACATAAAACAAACAGGTAGTCTAACACAATTTTATCTGCAGAATGGTATCTTTAGCAGCACAGTCATCTTTAACATACAGGATTATTATGCAAAACACAGAATCTTAAAGGAAAAGGGATTGGTAATCTTGCTGTAAGGCTTCAGAAAGCAAGAATATTAAAATACTATGAATTCAATTATCATGTCTTCTAGAACCATTTAGAACACTTCAAAAAAACCTTCCTTTTAGTCGTTGTAGGATGACAAATCTACATCAATCTCTTCAATGTTTTAAGTATCTCAGTAATACTGTTTAACCTTTAAAACACTGGTGCAGACATTTAATGGTATCTATATCTGCTTTTTGCCTGTAAGTATGCAGCAACACGGAGAGATTGTTACAGTATGTTTATATTCTAATGCATTTGGGTCACACATTTCTGCTTCATGAAGTGGGTAACTGCACAGTGTCACTGACTGCTAGTAATTATCAGTAATGTCACACGACCAGTCAACATTTCCTTTCTACAGCTGACCCCAAACCACAAGTTAGTAAACTACTTGACTATGTCTCCAAAAGAGGTCATGAGTCCCTTCTCTCAATTCTTTGGTGACACTACAGAAATCTAAGTAGACTTTGCCCACTACAGCTTTCACTCTGAATCTGCTCACAACGTCCAGTTACCATAAGCTCCTCTACCTAAGATGGCTCTAAGCACTACTTCAAGGACAAACGTAGCATGCAGAATTTCTGACTGCATGTGGTTTGCCAATTCATGCGAGACAAAAGTTAAAAAACAGCTTTACGCTTGTGCGTATATATATAAAAATATAAAATCAAAAGGCGTGCACCTAATGAGTTTCTATAAAAGAAAACCAGCCTAATAAACAACAAAGATCAAAGCCTTTTTTGTATATCATTAGTTTTGTTCTCATTCTTGAGCAGAAAGCCCTACTTTAAGTTAAGACAAATTACGTTGATTGCATGTAATGCTCTTACAGCATTATCACTGTCATAAGCACTACCTGCTCACCGAGAAGAGTCTCCCAAGACTTAAAATTGTAATAGTCATCAATACATGGATGAGACAGCTCCAACTCTCCTTATCAGGATGATAAAAGTTCATTTCTTTTCTGGTATCAAGGCATCCGATTAAAACACGTTCCATGAAACTAAGTCCAGAAGCAAGAAAAATAACGTAGAATAAAATTACTCAAACCACAGAGTCTTAAGTGCAGCTGTCCAAGTTCCAGGGCTTCTACAGTATTAATTTCAAAAGGTTTCTCTAGATTCTGCTGGCTTTATATTCACATATAGTCTGCATACAAGCCTGATTCTTAGAATGTCCTACCTCTTTAACTGAACAGTTTATTTAATCAATATGCCATTAAAAAGAAAGAAGGTAACTAAAAAGGCAAGTACAAAGGCAGAATTCTAACTTCTGAAACCTAATGGGACAGCGTTTCATAGGACAATGCTTTTAATATTTGTAGATCACTAATCAAAGCATGCAGAGCCACACTTAAGGACATTCCTTCCAAAGCAGTACCTATTGCAATTACTTACAAAGTGGACTATTGTACATTTAATCATTAAAAACAAAGAATACAATAATGTAGAAGAACTGTAACTCTCTTTGAAGAAAAATATCACAAGCAATCCCCAGACCCAGGGTTGTGCTTGAGGTATTTTACCATATGGGACAGATCTCAAAATTCAGAGCTGCTGTTCCTGATGAGGGAGTGCCTGAGTGAGGAATGTCCAACAGGGCCTCCAGAGCCCTCAGCTCAAAATTGCTTTCTAGGAGGAGGTAAATGAAAGAATATAAAACCTACTAAGAGGGTAATTTAAAAGAATGGAAAGTATTTTTCTCTGTTGGATAGCTGTCACAAGGTGGTATTTACAGAAAACAATTACAGAGTTTATCACAATCTAAAAGACAAGTCATTATACCATGTTTAAACTCCTGTAAAATTAAATGTATGTATAGGAAGAAAAATTAAACAAATTAGATAGCTCCCTCAAAGCTAAAACAAAGGACATGTATACAATACACAGTACAATAGCTTAATGTATCTCTCAGCTGCCAACATTTTTATTTATTTTTCTTTTAAAGAAGGCAATACAGATTTTGATGAGGCTAGAAACTAGTCAGGATTGACACAGAAAAAAAGGTCCCTAGACAAGACACTGAGTCTCGAATCTTCCCTGTCCAAATCACTTCAACTCTGCTTAGGAAGTGCTTAGTTAATACCAGACTGCGGATGTTGTTCAGCAGTGTCATGGTGGGAACAATTTACAATTCAGCTGCAAATAGGATTAAGAATTTCTAAGAGTGCACATGACTCTGCATTCCTAACTGCTGATTCAGTTAAGAGTTTCTTTTGGGTTTGGTTTTTTCTTTTTTTTTTGCCTTTGCAGAGTAACAGTAAGGGGCAGGAGAAAGCAGATAAAAGTACAACTGCTCTAAAACATATCACCGTCATTTGCCAAAGCAATTCCAGATCCATGTGTAACACCACGAAATCCCTGCACAACTAGAATCATAGAATCTCCTGAGTTGGAAGGGACCCAGAAGGATCATTGAGTCTGGCTCCTGGCTCCACACAAGGCCAGACAAGTCAGAGCATGTGACTGAGTGTCTCATCCAGACCCTTCCCAAACTCAGTTGAGCTCTGTGCTGTGACCACTTCCCTGGGGAGCTTCTTCCAGTGCCTGACCACCCTCTCAGTAAAGAACCTCTTTCTAATATCCATAAACCTCTCCTGTCGCAGCTTCATGCCATTCACTCGGGTTCTATAACTGGTCACCAAAGAGAGGAGATACAGTGATCTCTAGATCTTCCTTGTACAAGTGGCCTCTGTTCAGAAAGCTGAAATCAATGCCAATGGGGTATTTTTTCAGATAAAAAGTTGGAAGCAATGAGGTTCAAAACAAGTTTGGATTTTTTTTTTCCTCTGGTAAGGCAGAAAAAAAAATACTCCTCCAAATTTGAACATCTTGAGAACATTTATAGGAATTTATCTTTTCCCTTTACTTACAGGCTACTAGTAAGCTAATTATTTTCTCACAGAAGCACTGGAGAAGCTTGCTTTCACCTATGATGTGTTAGGTTACCAGCTTTATACCTATACTGTTACAGTAAAGTTACTGCTATATAGAAGAAGTTCTAATATCTTCAATGTCCAGCACAAGTATCATGTGTAGGCAAAATGAGCAAAGAATTTCTAAAACACATACAGTAAAAGATAAATAAAACATTTTCATTCCACAAGTGAGTCTGACAAACAATTCAACTTTTGGAAATTCTGTAGTACCCAGATATGTCACTTGAGGATAAAAAAACCCTGTCCTGTTTAAAACATCACCAGTGTTAACCCCACCCTCTTCATTTTGCTCTGCTTTAGATCTGCCAAGTAATTTCTGCTCTGATGGAGAATATGACTCTACAAGCTTTCTGAGTGCCTAAGACAGCATTTAGCTTTCATTTGGTAATTTAATAACTATAAATGAGATGCACACAATTCCTTTGGAGACCCTCACCAGCTGATATCTGAGATGGGAATGAGAGATCTCCTTTATCAACCTAAAAGAGGCTTTTCTAAGTGACCTCTGACATGTCATGTAAATTGAAAGTAGGAACCTAAAGCTGTCATGAATCTGAGGTTACATTCCTACATGACCTTTGCTAAAGGCTTTGAATTTACCTAGTGAAACTTATTACAAAAAATGGCTTATTCAATTTATAGTATCACTGTGCTACAAGGATCATCAAAAATGAGCAACATGAAGTATTCAAAACAAAATTAAAAGTATATCTCATGCAAAATAAAACAGTCTGATTTACTGATGTATTTCAAAGTGATTCAAGAACACTTGATTCAAATATATGCATTGCTGCAAGTACCTAAAAATCAGTACAACAACATCAAGATTATAAATCTAATCATATTCATCTCCTTAGACTGGATTTATTAAATTACCAAAGGTCTTGATTTCAGTTCATTACAAGCAGCATCACAATCAAATAATGAAGCAAATTCAGAAGTAGGCTCAAGCTGGAATAATCCACCGTGACTTAATGTTTTAATTATGCACGTTTCAGCCCCCTATAAGCTACTATGAGGATTTCCTTTACAAGTCAAGGTATTTTTTTTCCCCCACCATCATTGCCTAAATAAGTAGCTAAGTATTCTTAGTTGCTTTGGGTTTATATCCTATGGAAGTCTTCACAAATAATATGAATAAATGCCCTAATGCCTGGTTTAAAACTTCATTCCCCAAATCTGACCCAGAAAAATTTAATATGCCAATCTCTATGATTACTTTTTTTAAATAATTCCCAAGCAGCCTCCTCAGTGATCTAATTTATTTAAAGTAAAATTAGCTTTCTCTCCCTGTTCTTCTGGCATTAAAATTAAGCTGTGTCCCATTGTATTTTTTGTGGTTTAATTTGATATACTAAGACTAGTGCTTTGATTCCTCTTCTCATATGGCTGAATGCAAGCCTATCAGCCACTTCTGCCCACTCCTTACTTTTCACCTCAGTGCAAGTGCAAAATGCCACATCTGAGGCAATGACATCATCCTAATGGTATTTAAAACTTTAAATAACACAATATTAGCTTCACTCACACTAGTCGTTTCTCTACACATTGTTAAATAATGCCACACAAGCTAAAGAACAGCATAAAATTCATACCTATGGTTCTCTCTGCAATGATAATCCCAGTAAAACCAAATCCATGCTCCTGATCATTACAGGTAAGATATTCAGATAGACTCGCAGTCTAAAGCCAAAAATAAAACAGTATAGGAATAACTAATACTCACTTTAAGGTTTAAAGATACAATGATAACAGTTTTCATAAGCTTTGGTATCTACAGCCAACCCACCATAGCCCAGCAGCGAGACACAAATGCAGTCACAATCACAAATCCCTGCTAGACAGCAGTTCCAGGTTTGCAGAACACAAAAGCACGTTTTCCAAAGCAGAACACCTCAAGTAAAGCATAAGAACAATCTTCACAGCAGCACAGCTCCCTGTCAAGCACAAGGTAAATACAAAGCACAGTTGGATCAAAGCTGTACCACAAAAGGAAGCAAAACCCTAGGTCAAAATTTCACTGCGTAGGTACTGAGGCTGCTGTTGATCAAAATCAGCTTTTTTCTAGCATTTTGTAGAAGTGAAATTCAAATTGTCCATTAAAAAACACCCTGCATATTATTATAGGTCTATTACTAAAAAATTCTTCCATTTATGAAACAGCAAATGCAAACTAAATGGCAGTATCTCAAGTCTGACAAGTCAGCCCTAATTTTAGTAGAAGTCTTGCAGCCTAACAGAACCACCACTGAAATTCCCTTTAGATTGAAAACTGAAGGAAAAAAAGCCTAAGAATTTCCCTAAACAATATTAAGTCACATAAGCTAAGTACAAAGCAGTTCTGAGAGACAAAAACCGGGCACAACTGCCTTCACACTTGGAGGAATATGAAAACCATTAAAAAATGCCATATTCCAAGAAAACTCAAATTCTCAAGATACATATTTATATTACACAATATGTGTATATTACACATATGTGTATATGTGAGCTTCCACACCTCCTCACTGAATTGTAAAAATTCAACACTGGGACTATAAAGAGTATTACAATAGGGGGAACTCACTTTACATAATTCCCTAATTTTTCTTCATTCCTTCAAAAGTACAAATAAGTCAAACATGTTACACACAAAGCACACTTCCAGCAGGAAAAGGGATGACAAGGTCATCCAGGAGTACTTTTTACTTAACGACAATTCTGGTTAGTATTTCTGCTGATTTAAGGAAAAAAAGTTTTTAAAAAGCCCACAACTTAAAGGAGGCAGAAATAGCCTTTTCCCTGTCCTTCCCACACTACTTTTCACAATTAGTAGTATTTATTAAGATAATTTAATCAATTTCAACTGAATTTTAAAGTTATATATTAAGATTTCAAGTATCTTCACAAAATAAATTCAAATGGGTGGAAATACTTGCAAAAATAAGTAATCACAAGAAAGTCGACATAAATTAATTGTATAATTAATAGCTCCTGATTTCCTATCATTTGAACCTTTTTTTCCCTTAATGCTTCCTTACTCCAGCGAGCTTTTCCAATGCTCCTCTGCCTTCCTGACACAGGAGGGCAACACAACTTGGTCACCTGCCTGGACCAGGGCTGTGCAGTCCAACACTCCCTGCCCGGCAGGCAATTCCAATACATTTTCATGATGTTTTGCCCTTCAGACCCCATATCTCTTTCTGCTTTGGTTTAAAGGTTAGCCTGTAAAAGGTAGTTGCTTGCAAAGCCTGTTAGGTCCCTGGAAGATCTTGAAGATCTCTTGACTTCTCTGGAATGCTACCAGTATTTATTTGGTTGTTACAAATATATGTATTTTAGTGCTCACTACTTTTTTCATTCTGATTCATATACACAGTAAGGGATTTATGAACACATAAAGCTCATCTTAGCCCCTCAACACACTAACATGGAAATTGGTTTCATTAACAGGTACAGTTTAAAGCAAATTAGAATAGAATTTTAAACATACCACAGCATGAAGAAATGAGACCTCTTCTACTTGATAAACTGTTTTAGAAAAAAACATACACCAGCGTGATCTCAGCTCTTAAATCTACTAAAACAAAATATAATTCCAATAGTTAAGAATAAAAATGAAAGTTTTGTTCAAAGAAAACCTCATCATAGAAGAGGACAGAGCTCACAGAAAATCTGAACAGCAAAACATTTGGGATCCTTCAGCCACCTCAGAGCAGGATATTATTTGAGCTTCTCATTCTTCAAGTGAGAAAAATGGTGCTGCGTACAATATCATGACAGTTATAAGGACAGCTGCATTTTATAAATTATACTCCCCATGTTCCTAATAGCAAATTACTAAATATCAGTTTCTGTGAAGCACTTTAAATAGTGCATTTTTGACTGATTTTATTGATCATGCAATACAAACAGAAGTAGGAAAAAAGCCAACCCAAGCATGCAGCTGAGTTGTAACACTGATGGGCAATGCCCTCTTTGCTCCCAGAGGACTCCCAAATTAAATTTAAAAAAAAAATAGAAATTAGATTAAACCACAAAACCCAATATTTTAAAAAGTACTAAAGAGTACTAAAATAAGACTGATTCCCCTTACTATTTGTGTCTTTATGTTCAAATGATCCACAACATGCAGATAACTGGCTGTTTTGCTGGCTAAACCTTCCATTTTAACCCTGTAGACACCTGTCTATCATTTGACACAGCTCTCTATATTTCGATTTTCATTCAAGTTTGATGGAGTAGTAATCTTTCATTGCTGTAGAAATGAAGTCAACACACACCCTGTACACAAGTACTTGAAGACAAATGGAAATAAATTTTGATGTGGTGAGAACGCCTATATTTTGTGGCATGTAGCTTAGTTATCTTTCAGAACAACATCTTGAACCTAGGCTACTTGGATGATTTCCCTATTAAGATCTGAGACAACAGAAACATACAGCAGAAAACTGTAATACAACAGAATCACTATTTTCCTCTGTATTCAGTATTTACTAAATGAGTCACGTAATTCCCTGCAGCCAAACTGCATTGCATTTGCTCATCTTTTTCAAATAAAAAACCCTACTACACACAAAGGAATGCTTTTGTATTGCAGCTACCAAAAATAGATGCAGGCTTTGCTGATCCCATTTCTCAAAAGCATGCAGTACTGAAAAATGAAAATCCACACAGGCAGCAGATGGACTCAGGAGATTTTTGGAGCCAAGGCCACTACCACCCCACAAAATTTCTTAGGCCATTGACAACACTTACTGACCGCTTTGTGCTTCTTGTAGTTCTACAAAGTCACTGCAAAGCATTTTTCCCTGCCTGTCAGGTCACACTTAAGAAGCTACTGGAACGGAGACCAATCACAAAGACTTTTTACTTTCCAGGGTCTACAAACATACATATACAGGTAGCACCTCCAGAGCACAATAATAAGGTACAGGAAGAAGCAGTAAACTATTTTAAGCACTTCATGTGATTTTAAAGGAACAACAGATGTTGAGTGTTCAACCCCTACTGCTTTAAAGGATCTTCTCCACAAAGTCTTTTCTTCAGAAGCCCTCATCTCCCTTGCCACAGAAGCAGCCTGCAGCCCCTGCTCCCCAGGGCAGCATTGCTGCTAGGCACAAAACCAGGTACTGTTTTGCTGCATCACTGGGACACATAAACCAAGCACATACTTATAGAATTCCCTGTCTTCAAGAAGCAAATGGGAAAATAACAAAATTGTTATTTGCTTGGAAAAAATATTGAAAATGTGTGCAGTCTGTAAGATTTAAACTGGAAAGCACTGAAAAAAAAATAAAATCTGATTAAATAGGAGTTAGAGTTAACATTTGCAGCATGAGGCAGACAAAAAAAATAGACATCCCACGAAACCTCCCACTTTCTGAAGTGTCTTGGACAAAAATGCAGGGCTAACTACAGAACACCAGTCCTGACAGGATACTGTCTGAGGCAGGTAATTCAAGCAGTCCATCTGTTGGTTTGCTGCTGTTGTTTGTTTTTTTTTTAAAACTTATTCAAGGATTCTTGTTTCCAAAGAAAATAAATGCTCTCCTGGACATGAATGTGATCAGGGACCTGCTTAGACACTAATCCTGCTAAAGTCAGTAACAGAAGATGCTGGTTTTACAGGAACAAGGACATTCAGGGCTATTCTTAAGGGGATCCCTCAGAAGAGGGGGAAAAAAAAGTAGTTAATGAAGCTTTCTGATTAAAAAATCAGAAGACACAACAAGCAAAGTATGATGGACACTGAATCAGAAAGAATGTTCAGTTTGTGCCATATCCATCCTGCCCTCTAGAGAGCCAGGAGCTGCCTGAAGAAGCAAGGGAGCAACAGCTATGGGGAAATGACAGAAAAGTGATAGAAAACTGTTAAAAGAGAAACACTTGGAAAAGCTCAGACACAGAAAGCCTGTGATAACACAGACACTATGCTATCACAGAAAGCAAAGCATTCAGAACAAGAATGCCACCAGGGTACAGATACCCACTGTGCAAAGTACATCCTCACCTGGAAGAAAAGCTGTTAATCAGAAATGACACAGCATTTTGGGTACAAAACACCCTGAAAAAAGGGATGGCTAAGAGAATTGTAGGGGGTTCTTTATAATAGCAGAAGTACCACCAGGATTCAAAATTGACACGACAGAAAATACATCCTAGTAACACATCCTGTAACAAACATTTGCCTTGCACTTAGAGGATCTCAAACATAAACACAGTACTTCTCCTACAGAAACACCCAACAGTGAGTATCAACAGGAGGTAAAACATAACAAGAAAGTCAGCACAGAAATCTGGGTTAGTTTAAAAACCCTTAACAGCATTTCCTAACTCATTTTGTCTCATCTCCCCCTCCTAAGTGAATTTTGGTGTTTACATTCATCCCCTGCTCAATTATCTCAGATACAGTATTGATGTGGCTCTTACTCCTTATGCCAAAGACAGCCCATACCTGTGAAACACTTCCTACACGTTCTCAGAAGTACAGTGCATAAACTATAAATTATTAAACTTCATAAAAATCTTAATAGCAGCACAGTCTACAGATGAAGGTCTTGCCACAGAATTAAGTTTTGGAAATCTTTGCCTTTTGGCCCAGTAACATTTAAATGTCTACAGTAATAGCGCAAGGTTAAACTATCTGTGCTTAAAGAGGTAGTGCATGCACAGAATCGTTACAGTGACAATACCACCACGTATGATGCAGTTACTTACCTTTAAAAAACACAGAGAAGGAGTTGAAGTTAAATCACACCTATAAAAAACAAACAAACAAAAAAAATCCCCAAACAAGCACGATCCTTATTTGCCTAGACCTCACATACCTTGACATAGCAACTTCCAGGAACATTACTACTCTTTTTAAGAAGCATCACTCAACTTTTCTAGCCATCAGTCCGGTCTGGTCTACAACTGAGTTGACTGGGCCCCAAACCCAGCAAAATTAAGCATTTTCAACTCCACTTGAATAATAGTACTTTAAGGGCATGCTTCTGCTGTATCATCCACACCAGAAGTAGTTTAGGAGAAACTGCATGACATAAGGACTGAGAAGCAAAGTGACTGCAAACCCTAATACGCAGCAGACAAAAAGAACAGAGGAAGACAAAATATAGATCATTCCAAGGTAAGGTAGCTCCTCTAGCCACTAGCTGATAGAACAAGTCAAAAACCTGGCAAAATAAAAACCAAGATTTAAAGCAAGAGAAAGCACTGCTTTCTTAAAAATGCGCAAGAACCACAACAGGGTTAGTTTTTTACCCATTAGTGACAGCACAAAGCATCGTGAATAAAGCCCAAAAAACTAAAGCTCACAGAAGTGGGATAGGTTATCACACTCCAGTTACACCTAATGAGAGAACAGATACTACATAGATGTTTCAACAGTGTATTGTTGTTTCAACAACTGCTCCAACCTCCTGGTACAGGAAGGATGGAGCAGACAGAAAGGAGCTCCAGTAAAACCATACTCAAGTACAAACATTACTGTTACTGCATGCCAGCAATTTCACCGTCAGCATTCCCTAAGTAACAACCCAAACAGGACCGAGATAGAAGCTTGAACAGTTCCTAAGGTAGAACATTAGCAAGAGCATCTTCAATAAACATGCTGAAAAGGATATATATATCTACATAAAAGGACAAGATACACCTCTGATAAGACAAGTCCCATGACATACGGATATGGTTTCTATATATGCTAAGCTGTGGAGGAAGCAGGCTGCAATCACAATTTCTAGTTAATGGTAAATCTCTTCAGTCTATCTCATGCACGAAACCCAGACTGTGCACTGTGCAGTGGCACCTACACTGAAGATAGAATCTACACATCCATTAGCAAGTGTCTGTATTTAACAAGCATCACTTTGATATTTCATCCACAGGCATAAGTAAATTCATACTGATTTTACATTAAATAGTTCAAAATGTTTTACATTCACACCAGTGAGATTTGTTTCTCAAGTAGCACTGATACAACCCCAATTAACTGGAGCTGGCAAGCTCAAACAAGTTTCATCAAGAAGCAGTACGATAATAATGCACTTTTCCAAACGTGTGATACATACTGCAAACACATCAAAGTGAGAACTAAGTTTCCTCTGTATCCAAGCAAACACACCTAGCTGTCCTCAGTCACCCACCACCCACACCAAGTCCTTTTGTAGAACAGCTCCTCTCTCGATCAGGACAGTTTTACATACAAAAAAGTAGTTTAGTGTTTTTGCTTTAATCCAGTCCACTGCATGCTGTCCCATTTTAGGTGACAGCTTTAATTGACATTGCCACCTAGCGGTATGTTTCAACAATATTAAATAATCATAGAAGTCAGCATGAAAATACCAATGTCTACAGTAAGTTTGAGAAACCCCATCAGATGTCTTTTTATTAATATAGAAAAATCTAATACTGCTCTGCACCTGACTCAAAGGAAATGGCCAAGGACTACTTAAAGAATTAAACCTAAGGTAGTACATACTCTTTGAAATAAATTTTTTTCTATGGGCAAAATAAAACAGCATCATCAAATAATTTGGTTTATATTATGTATTAACCCAATATTGAATAATTCTCCAAACACATAAATCTGAAGAAAAAGTACTGTTACTAAAATCTGGCTTTAAAGTTTATTTCTTTCAGTTTCTTGAATACAGAAAAACAGAGGAGCATTATTTCCCATCTGTCTGGTCTTTGGCTTACTGTAGGTTTTGCTGTTGTATGTTTAATGGCAAGATGACCTAAGTACCCTAAATACAGAAAATAAAACACAGAACAAGTCCTAACTTACCTAATACAGGAGAAAACTTTCAAAACATTTCTGCTAGCAAGTTCAGCTCAGTTATAAAAGAAGTGAGACAAACTAGGCAAGAAATTCTTGGTACTTATACAACTTTTCCATTGCTGTTTCATTCTGATCCAAACCAACATACACACGTAAGAGTCCTACAGTTACAGATAGCCCTGTTCTTTGAGATTACAGCCATCTTCAGTACCTTGTGGAAACCCAGATGCTTATTATGCAGCATTAGTAACAGTTGATTGACAAGACCGTATGTCACTTTAATCCTTTCTGCTTCTGCATCCCCATTTCCAATATACGCACACACACAAAATCAATTACATTTTAAAGAAAAATTAAAATTTTCAAACAATTGGCAATATTGTTTTCAAACAGCTCAGCAGTAGTGATTTTTAGTATTCTTGGAATTAAAACATACATGCAAAACACCCAACTTGAAAAAACACAATTCTTTTCAACCAGTAATTTGCTTTTAAATACATTTTTCTTTTAGGAAATAAATGCAACTCCAACATTTCTTTCTACCTTACTGCTTAAAAAAACAGAGCCTACATAGTTTTCCAGTGTCTATCCAACCTGTTTTTAAAAATCATACTTGCCAGTTATAACGTTTTTAAAAATAGATGGAGACCTCTGAGCTATTAAATTTCCACAAGCTTTGTGGCAGCTGGGGAGAAATAAACCAACTGTGTTAGTACCTTAGAGAGAGAAAGTCAGGGTAGTCCAGCTCCCGTATTTTCCATCTGGCTTGTCTAGCTGCTGAGGGGCTGTTGCTAGGTGATCAACCAGCCCAGATGGAACCCCACACCAGTCACTACGAGCACCACACGACTTGCCCAGCAAACACATCATATCACTGGGAGAAGCTCAGGACCTCATGCAGGTGGTCACTGACTTTGGCAAAGGAGGTTCTCCTTAAGAGACAAGGAAAGTTTGTTGAAGAGGACCCACTGGAGAGTGGGCAAGACTGAAGGTACTGAGACTCCACTGAGTGGGCATGGAAAGAGAAGTCAACACATTTGGGACATGTGATGAAGAGGACAGACAAGTATCTATAGCAGATGCAAAACAGCCAAGGCTATTCTGGTGGTGAGACACAGATGAGGTCATATATAATTGCACATCGAACCAAAAATTTTTAATACAGCTTCTCTGACTTCTGCAGCGCTCAAATATGGAACAGCACTGAACTACCTGCTTTTACCTTTATCTAATTGGTATTATTATAGCACATCTCATATATACATAACTTTACATAGACACATATATATAAAAAGATTGGTTATCATTACTGCACTTTAAGAAAAATCATATAAAAATGCTACTGATATCATAGTCAGGTAAGAAAAAATAATTCCCTTTTATAAACCTTGAAGAGATATATAAACCAGAAGGTATTTTGCTTATAATATCATTCTTTACAACAAAGGTCTCTGTTGTTTCCTGGAACATTTTTGATCTACTTCAGAACACAGAGAGTATTTCTATAACGAAGGAAGACCATACCTTGAAAAAAAAAATCCATTCAAGCCCTTTCAACTATATTAACTGTCAATTCAATACACAATGCTACATAGCTTTGCCATCTTATGTAAAAACCCACAGAGCTTCTTTCATGAGGGCAGGTACAAAGGTTCTTTGAGAGAAGAAATAACCATTT
The DNA here is from genome assembly GCA_013400835.1 of Zapornia atra. Lineage (NCBI taxonomy): Eukaryota > Metazoa > Chordata > Aves > Gruiformes > Rallidae > Zapornia > Zapornia atra. The sequence continues at coordinate 23,287 of VZTU01006423.1, read as the reverse complement.
TCTAATGAAGTGTTGAATAATTAAATGTTAAATGCAAATAAACCCAAAAGCTACTCTGCAAGCCACCGATATTTTAAGATGCTACTTTAACAAGATTCAACCTTCAGAGGTCTTTACAAAGCCAATTTGCAAATGAGAGCTTTCCCCCCAGCTAAGATTTTCCCACTATCTACTACTGCAGTTCCCAGCAAGGAAATTATTTTAAAGTGAAAATAAAATAAAGACAATATAGACGTTTTGTAAAAACAAAGCAGACTGGATTTGCATTTTAACTAAAAGTTAATCCCCTTCATTTTTTCTGATACAATTTCTGCTCAGAGTAGGAAAGCTACTTGCAAATATTGCCTCAGGTGTGCTGACCTAAGTACCAGCTTTTGAATTCCAAGATCATCCATTTTCCTGGAAAAAAGTCCAGAATGCCACCTCACTTCACCATAACCAGATCAGGACTAAATTTAAGCCTTGTAATTTCTAGCTGCCTCTTGTAAGCTTTGAAATCACCTGAGCAGCAACAGGAAGGTTCAGAGCATGGCAGCAATTTTACAAATTCAGAATATTTGCATCCAGGTTACCTAAACAAAGAGCAGTGATTGCTCCTCACCACAGACAACACAAAGCAAGACTGTGTAGCCCACACAAACGGTGTTGCCATTGTTTGTAATAGGGCTACAGGTTTTGTGTTAAGCTCCTAACACAAACCTTGGGACCTCCCAGCCTCTGTCACAGCATGTCTTGGCCTGCCTGGAAATTTATTTTAGCATTGAACAGCAACAGTCTACTGATCAAATTGCTATTCCCTACTTTGTGTTAGCTCTCATGTAGCTTTGTAGTTATGCAGTGTAGCACCTATTGTTACACATATACCTGGAACTAACATAGCAATAATAATAGTTCTGTGTAAAGTGAACTATTTAATATGCTGGAGTAAAAAGCAGCATAAGGGGGTAAAGATGTGGAACAACTGCAGAGGACTAAAGTCACAGGATGACCTAGAGGCCTGGGGCTACAAACACTTCACCAATGGTCATTTGCCAGCAGCAGGCCTGCAACCAAGGAGCTGGGCAAAATCACTCAACAGGGGGAACAAAGAAGAACTATCAAACAAATAAAAATACATCATTATATAGAAAATCTCAATGGACTGACATGAATTGCAACATGGATTTACAAGGCAGCACAGAAAGAACAACTTGTAGGCACATATAAAAATGATCCAAGTGGATTTCAGAATGAGGTGGAAGAAGCTACCAACATCAACCTTAGAGACCTCCCAGCAGGGGCTCAGGAGGCTGAACTGCCCCTGTCTCCCTCCTCCCAAATGAAACCATTCACCTTAGAAGGGTGAGCACAGTACCAGAGAAAGAGCAGATACTCCAATGTTTATGCATTTATTTTGATTGACAGCAATTTGAAACAAATACTAGTATCACTGTAATTCAACTTAAGACTTTCACTAGACTAATTTCAAATTCTGACTCTGCAAACAGTCATCATTCCTTTTGCTTCTAAAAAAATTTTGAGCATAAAAATTTCAAGCAACCTATCTGAAACCTGGATGCAACGAAGTGGAAAGAAGGAAGTAAGATTTGGAAGAAGACTGGGTACGGGTGAATCCATTAGTAGCTCCTTAGCCTGAAGAGAAACACACAGGTCCAAGCCACACTAGTACAATAAATATCTCAGCAGCTGGTAGGCAATGATCATGCTGCAAACATGGGAGATAAGCAGAGAGGAACTTAAGGCTGAGAAAGCATACAGTCAGAAAAGTCACTTGACTACCTCCCTCCCAGCCTCCATAAATAATAACAGTGAGTTCAAAAGGAGGTTGTCAGTATCTAAATAAGACAAACAACATGCTACTGGGAAGGGAAATAGCAAGCAATTTTATTTTATATACATACACACAGAGCCATGCTCTCTTCACCTCAAGTCCCAGTTTCTAATGTCCACAGATTTATCTGAGCATGCAGGGTGTTTGCCCACACCAACTGGAGTGCATACACATTTTTGCCTCATCAGTGAAACCCTACACTGTAAATCAGGCTTTCCCTTTTCTGCTCAAGTAATGGTCCCTTACTCAGCCTCTGCCCTGTCTTCTACTCCCTTCCTCCAGATATCTACTCCCCATATTGATGTACATCTACTCGGATAAGGAAATGCCATTATACGCTCATTTTTCATTCTGATATTCTAAGTATACATTTATTGGCAGCAAATCTGGCTTTGCTGCTTTCCACTACTGCAGATAAAGGTAGAAAGTAATTTATATTCTAGGAAATAGGGTGAAGGTGCTTTTAGTTCTTGATTAAGTTTTAATTCCACATTATCTATGGTAATTCAGTTTGAAGAAAACCTTATCACCTTAGAGCAGAAACAACGCAACTTGCTCCTTTTTATTTCACTTGCTTATAATATCGCTGTGCTTTGATGAGAGCACCACAAGAAGCAAACCCATGAAGGTGATATTACTGTACAAAGTAGCAAGAGGGGACAAATTTTTCTACTTTGTTGTTTTCAGCCTCTCCTGAAACATTAAGAGATTACACACTTCATCCCTGCTATTAGACTACTACCTTTGTAGAGCATAAAGGCATTAAATTCCATTTGAACTCAGTACATAAAGATTCCCAAAATACGTTTCTTATGTAAAAGCAGTATTTTTATCTGCATGGACATATATCATCCCTTGCTTATTACCTATACCAATCAACTACAACATATGAAATACAGCATATACATTTTCCCAAAAATCAAATATTAGCACTGAATCAACTCTGGAGAAAAAAAAAGGATACAAACACTGAAAAACAATAAAATGTTATCACTGCAATGCTATTTTAAAACAGCTCCTTTATTATTGATAACATTCACAGCATCAAAACCAAAATATTGCTGCGGAACAACATCTGAGAAGAGGCGTTGAAAAACAGACTCTGAGAATCAGCTATCAATTCATCTTCCTGCTGGCAATTGCTGCTCTGCAGCAATCATTGCTGAATCAAACATGCCAGCGCCTGGCGCACCACAGTTCAGAGTTTAATGTATTAATTTAAACCATGCACAGTTTCAATTCAACTTAATATCTCAGGCAGTGAACTGTACTGAGGAGGAAGCTGGCACACATTCAGTTCCATTGCCCTTGCATACGAGCATCGCCATGGCCTAAAACCACTCTGAACAAACCAACAGGAGAAGCAAGTTCTCTGCAGTTTCTCCGTCATCTCCTGATGCTACATAACAGCTCTCTGAGGTCCCATGCAGTCTGGTTTGCTTTTTTAAGGTTTCGCTGGCTCTTGCATTATTTCCATTCTTTTTGTCATAATTAATCACATACTTGTTTGTATTTAAGAGGGACACTGCCAACAAATACTGCCACTTTCTGATTTAAAAAGCTCAGTCACTCTTCTGCTTAAATAATATGCCCTCCAGAAAAAAGAGTGAGGTTTCCTTGCCCGAGTTTTGAAGAGATCAGATAGAGTGACTTTTAGCAATCTATGAACCTCACAAATAAACCAAGATGACTCTATTTTATTTTTGCCACCATTTAACTTTTCAGTGTTAGAACTGAGAGGATCTTGTTTTACCTTTTTCATAGTTTTATTTTCAACATGACTTTACAGTTTGACATATTTACCTAAAATGTTGATTAAATGTTTTAAAGTGGGAAAGGAGATAGCATAATGCAGATATGTGAAATTCTTTGATTCAAATGTTGCACATGACTGTAAAAGTGAATTATTCCTTTTTACATGTATACAGCCTGAATTAAGCTAATGTGTCCCCTTCATTTGCAGAGAGGCCTAAGAATTTGAACTATTTTCAGATCTTTACAACCCATACATAAACACAGACCTACTGTAACGTAATACATACCGGAATTAGAGTCTATTATAAAAATATTTTAAACGTTTGGTTGGCTGTGGCATTAACTCAGTTACAGTACCTGAAGATGCTTTATTAATAGCTTCCCTATGGTCAGTCACACCATGGTGGTATTTAAGCAAGCTGTCCTAAAACAAGGAATATCAGAAAACTAAGGTTACCCAGTTATAAGTGATGACATCTATTACATAGAAGGTCACCAGTTTTCTGTGGAGGGAAAAAAGTAACTTCCTTCCTCCCCTTTTATTTAAATGACTTTGAATTCACAACCTTAACAAGACTCATGCTCTTTTAAGTTGTGGGTGATTAAGTAATTCCAGTTTTGGTTGTACCTTGCGTTCTCCAAAACTGCATCCCTGTTGACGCCAAAGGACTGAGCTTTGATTTCATCTCTTGTTTCTTTCCAGAATCCATTTTCTTTCATTTTCCTGTAACCCCATGGCAGTCCTGGCACACTCATCTCTGTTCCCTCAGCCATGCTACCATGATAGACACTGGTGATAGCTAATCCAAGCCCAGAGAAGTTGACAGAAGACACAGAAGAGTCCAAGCACAGAAAACATGAAAATTAAATAGACAACTGGTCACCCTTGGCCATAACAGTCAGCAATGTGTGTCTTAAAACTAGACCTACCATTGTATCTAATTAGTCTTAAGACGATCATATTCTCTCCTATAAATCCTCTTGAGATAGATTAAGCTTTCCATAAAAAGGTGTTTATTTCAAACAATAAATGAAAATTAAAACAAAAGACGTGGCTAAATGAAATATTATCCCCAAAATAAATTTAATCCATTGATTAAACTCAACATGGCACAGCAATGAGTTTGCAGCCCAGAAAACCAACTGTATCCTGGGCTGCATTAAAAGAAGCATCATGAGCAGGTCGAGGGAAGTGACTCTGCCTCTCTATTCAACTCTGTCGAGATTCCAACCAGTACTGCATCCAGCTCTGGGGTCCCCAGCACAAGAGAGACATGGAGCTGTTGCAGCAAGTCCAGAGCAGGGGCACAAAGATGGTCAGAGGGCTGAAGCATCTCTCCTATGAAGACAGGCTGAGAGAGTTGGGCTTGCTCTTCTCCAGACAGAAAAGGCTCTGGCAAGACCATACTACAGCCTTCCAGCACCTAAAGGAGCCTACAGAAAAACTGGAGAGGCACCTTTACACGTGATAGGACAAGGGGTAATGGCTTTAAGCTAAGAGAGTGTAGATTTGTATTTGATATTAGGAAAAAATTATTCACTGTGAGGGCAGTGAGGCACTGACACAGATTGCCCAGAAAAGCTGCAGCTGCCCCCACCCTGGCAGTATTCAAGGCCAGGTTAGATGGGGATTTGGGCAGCTTGGTCTATTGTAGGGTGCCCCTGCCCATGGCAGGGGGGTTGGGACTAGATGATCTTTGAGGTCCCTTCCAACCCAAACCATTCTGTGATTCCAGGATCTTTCCCAATTCTACAATCCAAACTACATTCTCAGTTAATCACCGGTGATCTACAATGACACTTCTGCACACCAGGCTCTGACATGGAAAAAACTATAACGAAAATGGCAAAAGTCTCAGAAGAAATTTGTGTTTTCTTAAAATACTCACTTGTGATTTATTTTAATGTTCCTTTTAGTTGCAGCCATCAAAGCTACTGTTTTTACCAGCCTGGCAAAGCACAGAGCAAAGGGAGAGACTAGCAGCTATTACAGAGAAGGTACAAGTCTAAGAGAAGGGAGTCTGGTCTACTTATTCTATCTCAAGTTTTTGTGATGTTACAATTAGGGCAAGAAATAGAACCCTGTGAGACACAAGCTAGTGAGTCATTTTGGAAACACAAAATTAGATCAAAAAGAATAACATTTTTATTCCCAAGACTAATGTTCTCATTACACAAAACTGATTTTTCTAGTTTCAGAAGTAAACATTAGAAAATATAGTTATTCTATTTCCCAGTAGTAAGAACAGGAGAAATAATCTGATTTTCTGCACCCCATTTCCTATAGAATATGCAGAAAGTTTGCCCATTTTGTTGCAAAATTTTTAGATAAACTAATCAATTATCTGTAATGTTTTAGGCAACTAGGGAAAAATAGGTATTGTCTACTGAGTGAATACCTTTAACCTAATTTCTAGATGATGGATTTACTAAACAACTTGGAATAGCAGTGAGAATGAAATACTTAAAAGCAACTGATACATACTAAAGACCAAGGTAGTTTGATAACTACCTAACAGGTATCTGGTGATCTAAAATACAGTGGTAGCCTCTGCCTAGATCTTTATAGCTCTATTACACATTTTAAGTCCGTTTAAGGTTCATACATTGTGTTTTCATATCCAGCTTCTCCAAGAGCCTTGACTGGCAGGTATGCCCAGATTATGTTTGCCCACAACAGCAGTACTGAGTTCTTCACAGAGTTTGTCCCTGATTAAAGGGCAACTCTATTAAAACACACAGTGCCAGAAGCAACTACCAAAATCAGTGTGTCATCGTCTCAACACTGTTGACACAATCCAAGACTTGTAAGTTGCTATATAGCAAACATTTCTGGAAAACAACAACAAAAGAATAAAATCTCTAAATGATATTTAAAAATAGAGGCAATGCTCTAATAGTATTTGAGTAGAATTTGATTAAATATCAAGGACCAGTATCAGGGACTCTGACACCAATGTGTACTGGAACACTGTTACTAATAGATGAAACAGGTCACCCCAAGAAACAGACTACCTTTGAAAAAAAAATTTAAAAATCAACCCACAAACATTTTCTTCAGCTACTGTTATCTGTAAAGATGATTCCTATTCTTTTGAGCTAGAACTCATAACAGTATATGAAGCTCCTGGTCCTTTCCAAGTTTCCCTGACACTGTTAAAATTTTAAAACATTCACCTGGGAACAGATTCTGGCAGCAGGGATCTGTCATACTGTGCCTTGTGACACCAGGAAAGGAAACTTGAAAGAAAGTTTAAGTCTTTGATCTCCTCAGGGCTCCTTCTTTCACAAAAATGCTGAATTGTGAGTGCTAGTCTAAAATGAAAAATCGTTTAATCACCCAAACAGCCTCGTTCTGACCTAATCACCACATGTTTGTTCTGTAACTCAAACTTACTTGGCCACAGTCAACCAATATGGCAATAACTGTGTATTAGTGAAACTTCATAGCAACACTTCCCTTTTAATCACTTGTCTTTCAACTGCATCAGTTTGTTGCTCTTGATTATTCCAGAGAATAGATGGAAAGCTACTGGCTGCAGCCAAAGCCTAGCACAGCCTATAATCCTGTGATTGACACTGGCACATGGCAGGTTGAAATAATGAGTGTGAAATTCCTCAGGCATCTAACTCTTATTTCACAGGTCAGTGAATTACTGAGTTAATACATAAGCACGAGAACTGAAACTTCAAAACAAAGCTAGTTGTTCACAGCAACAGAGGAAATAACCCAAATTCTTAGATTCATAGCTTTAAATCCCAGGCTCATCTTGGCATCAAACTCAGCCCTGCAGATGGCATCAAAGTCTACAGGAAACAGCATCCAGGCACACCCATTCCTTCATTATTTTGCACTCCTTGGCATGCTTCCCCACCCCTTCAGCATTACCTAAGTGTTCTTGGGTTTATGAAAGCTCTTCTCAAGTACACACCTCTGCTGATTCACTGTAAACTTGGATTTGATAGCTAACTCCAATATCACAGCTCCTTCCTGAGCCAGGCACCATAGTGCCACACATTAGACCACTCAAGCCCCATTTGGATCTAGGCTCACTGACCCTGTCAGGCTTACACATACAATCAGACAACACAGGTGATCTACCAAGGTAGCCTTAATCTAAGAGCTGCCACACTAATTTAGATCAAATACATACCTAGGTTAGTATTATACCTCTAGGTGCCAGAAACATATGTTTACAGATGAGTGGATTGCTCTATATTAGAACAAGCTTACTTCAGCAAACACTGGTTTGGCAAGTCAAATTGCACCACCAGCAGTATAAAACAAGCAGCACTTAAAAACAAGTGATGGTTCTAGGGTCCAGTCTTATCCTTCTGTAATTTGGCCTCTACAAAACCACATTCTGCTGTTTGTACTGCACAAAAAGAAGTATCTTTTTTAGCATTAAAGTCACTCTTTGGATGCTATTGTTATATGATGAAGAGAGGCGAGTTATTCCTTCTTCCCTTTATCACAACAGTGATTTTTCAGGCACTTCAAAATGCTCCTTGAAAATCTTTACATACCTGAAAAACACTAGTCACAAAAGAAGCTGTCCAATATCCTCAGTCACCTTCAACATCTTCAATATCCTTCTTTGAGCAATTTCTAGTCCCGCATTATCATTTTTTGAGATAGTAAGATGTGAACCACATAACATAAGCACAAATATAAGCCATAATTTATATAGAAGCACCATTTATTTTAAAATAGTTTATAGTTAGCTTTCAAACATTAAAATACCCATTTAAAACTTTAGTTTAAATAAAGTTGCATTGCTATGTACCTTACTTAACTACAGTATGAAGTGCACTTAACTAGCAGTCTTTCAATTACTTTATACTTGAATTTTAATAATTTATGCCTTTTTTTTTCTAGGATTCAATGTTCTACTCTTGTTTCTAGAGTATACATGATCTCAAACTGCTCAACTGAATCTCACCAGAGATATGACCGACCACTGGGTACTCAAACTCCAGCAGGAGAAAAGAATAAAGCCAGCTGCCTTACCTCACTTCTGCAGTCCCACATAGTGCAACAGAGCAAGGCCAGCCTGTGAAACTGCCCTCTGCTTAGCAGGACCAACCCTCAACCAAAGCCCAACCTTCTGAAGGTCCTGGAAAGCAATTCAGAGTTCTTCCCTAAAAGCACTCTGAAAGAAGAAAGAGTTACCCGACTCTACCTCTCACTTGATGACACAGCTCAATCATACATTTGCTCCCTTTTCAGCAACCTTTCAGGCAACACATCAAAGAAACAGCAGTTCCATCATACCCATCTCCAGAGTCCATGCATCTAACTAAAAACCTCTTCTAGAATAATTTCACACATATGTATGTCTCAGTCTATGTAGAAGAAATAACATCACATATATAAGAGCAACAGCAGGATGGTAGTGAGCTGGAAAGAAGCATAACAATTCAACAGAGAAATTACTGGGGTGAGAGGGGAGAGTACAAGAAATCAATGCAAAGAAAAAAAAAAAGACATGTCCTAAGACAGAATTAGTCCAAGACCATAAATACAAGAACAGTATAATTTTTTGTACCTAAACAGCTCTGACCTTTATCACTGCAATAAAAGCGATACTACATTTTTTCCTCGGGCATAGGAAAATATAATTGACCTCTAACTATAGAATTCTCCCTTCCATTTTAGAAAACTGCAAACTAAGCATTGACAATAGCTCAAGGCAACTGAAGCCCTTGATTCTTTTAGTCTCCTACATTCAAATTATTGACTTTTAATCAACTAACTTCAGCTGAGGAAAAAACAGTAAGCCACCAATAGTGCCAAGAAACTATTTCACCAGAGTCTATTCTGTGGTTTGACTTTAACCAACAAGCTCAAGATAAGATTCCTCTAGCATTAACACTCAAAAAGACTTCCTAGCAGAACATTATATCGGGGTCCTGCATAATGAAGTAAAAGTTAGAAGTCTGCCAGCTGTTTTTCTGGACAAAACCAGAACATACGATATTTAGACCTATGAACCGTTTTAAACATAGGATTTCCAAATGTGTGAGTTAAACTAATAACAATACACATATGAACCCCCAAAAGAAATTACTACCTTTAGAGATGCTCGCTTTGAAACTTCATAGTTTGAGCCAAAAAGCTTCTTCGTGATGTCTTCTATTAAATAAAAAAACCCTTTTTCTATGGTTATCTTAAGCCTAAAAAAAGATAACTGCTGCAATTCTGCTCTGTAACATGTGTTTTATTAGACTATACTTATCTTCCCAGCCACTTCTCCACATACTTTTTGCACATTGTCACAGATCCATTCAAACGCAATCGCTCCCAAAAGCAGAGCTCATCCGTAAAAGGCATATTACTAGAGTAGAAAGGGGGGGCACCAAAGCTCTGCCAACTTTAAATAGAACAATCGCTTCTAATCTGTTAACAGTTAGGTTTATAGCACATTGGAAAAGTGAAAAAATAAGGAAACAAGGGTAAGGGTTTAAAAAAAAAAAAAATAAATAGGAAAACCATGAAGGAAGGATTATCACTTCAAGGCCTTCATATGAAGGTCAAAACCAACAGGAGTTTAAAGACATGAATGTTGGGAATAGTGAAATCAGGTAGAAAGACAATTTTTGTTCATTTAAATATTAATAAAAGATTTTAGTTTGTTTTTTCTGTTGAAAATACCCTAGCAAAATGGGGCCCATTCCTAAAGTTCCCACAGACAATTAGAATAGAATTAGTTATTGATTATTAAAATACAAGCTAGATTACAATGGTAAGAGTTGGGCAGAATTACAACAGGAGTAATCAGTAAGAAAAGGGAATGATTATGAATACAACTGCTGTATAGTTCATTTTTCATTTTTATCAGTCCTATCCCCTTCTTCTGTAGAAAACTGAGGTCACCACATTTGCTTTCATTAGATATTGACATAACTTTGGGTACTATCCTCCTGAATCTTTCCAAATTCTCTTCAAAAGCTGTAAAAAATAACATTAGCTTCTCTGACATTCTTCAGTAAATTATCCCAAGGAAAAAGGACAAACAACCCACCACCTCAAATGTGTTACAATTGTGGGACAGATACAAGACCGCTCCAGACTGAGACAGTTCACTGTCATTCTCATATAGGAAACCCACGAGGTGTAACCTACAGCCTTTGATCAGTGAACAGAATCCATTCAACAAATACTCACTGGCACAGCAATGACCTAACAGATGCTGCTTTTGAGAAAAACAACTTAGTTGTCACAATACAAAATAATTATCTTGTCTAAGCATAACAGACACGCTCGATGAAGCGCTGAATCACTTCTGTAATTTCCTGGACACTAACTCTCTAGTCTGGCTTCAAACAAGGAATAAAATAACTTTTAACTTCCATATATGTTACAATGTATAAACACATGTATATATATCTTTGTGTACATAGCAGCAAACCTAGTAGCATTTTCCCATGAGAAGACAGGAAAAGGAAGCTAGATAAGGCCTACTATGTAAAGCTCATTGTCTTACGCAATCACAGCCAGATAACAAATGAAAACAGTTCTCAATAGAGGCAAAGATTTGCTCTTTTATTACAGATATCAGGAAGCCAAACATCAGTAATTAGCGAATCCACACAAAAAGATACAGGCATGCAAACAAGAAGCATGTGGAGTTTCTACTGCTGCCCTACAGTTCACTAGTCAATGTAGAAGTAGTCCACCTTTGCCACTAACTTAGTGAGAAGGCGGCAATCCTTAAAGACTGCAATCTCAAAAAACATGAATGAAATTTAAAACAAAAATTCAGGTGATAAATACAAAATAATAAATTAATAAAACAAATCTTGTGTCTGTTCCTCAACAGGACCAGCAGCTCTCCTCTAAATAAGGAAATTGAGTTTAATCTGATACAATGTTCTCATTGTCCCACTTTTCTATTCTTTAATGGAATTTCTAGCTTAGCTAGACACGTTTACTTCTACACCTCTTACTGCTCCAGAAAATGCTTCAGATTGGCCACAGAATTTATCTGAGAAGATTCATGCCACAAAGCAGCAATCAAGAAGTTGAGTATTTAGCATAGTCATGAGGAGAATAGGCTTCTCTACAGGTTTTACTTTTGCCCAATGTCTAGATAATCTATGGATATCACAAAGGATTGTGTGCATGCCTTAATTTGTTTTTCCACACACTAAATCACTGAAATGGTCATAAGGTACATTTAGGACACCATCAAGACACCAAGTAATAAAGTAATCCTTTCCTTCTGGTTAATGTGTGTGGAAATTCAGTGGAACTGTCCAAAACTAAAAATAATTTGATTTGGTCGAGACTTTATCAAACCAAATTACATCTGTTACACAACCTGACATTTGTTCAGTAAAAGTTGTTACAAACATCTTCAAATTGTAATTTAAAAAAAAAGTCAATAGCTTCTACAGTTGGTCATCATCTTGAGAACAAAAGGAAAAGGTGTTTGTATTTCAAAATCCATGTCCAAGCCTTGTCCACAAAATTTGTTACCATCCTACACTGTAGGTACAGTAAATAAGAGTTAAAAAAGCACTGCAGAACAAGCATGCCAGTCATCACAATCATTATACTCCAACATTTCATCTCACTATGAAACATGAAATGCAGTCATTTTCCCTCCCCTATGAAGACACTCTTATTTAAGCTAACTGTGTAAAACCAGGGTATTTTCCTTAATAAAACAACTGTTACACTAAAAACAATGTCATTTCATCAAATTACTACAAATAAAATTAAGGTCCCAGGATGGCATCTCCACTTACTGCCCTCCAAACCCGAGATAACCAAGGAGCTCTGTACAGGCTCAGTTGTGTGTGGCTGGGGACCAGCCTTGCTGACAAGGACCTGGTGGTCCTGATGGACAGCAAAGCTGAACACAAGTCAGCACCACACCACTGCAACAACGAAGACAAATCCATTCCTGTACTGCATCCGCAGGGGCATTGCTAGCAGAGGTAGAGATGTAATCATCCCACTCAGCATGTCTCAGGTCACACTTGGAGTACTGTGTTCAGTTCTGGTCCCCGCAATTCAAAAAAATAGATGGACAGACAGGAAAGGGTCCAAAGGAGGACCGTGAACATGATCAAAGAGCTGGAGAACCCTTAGAGAAAACGCTGAAGGAGTTAGGCCTCTTCTTCCTGGAGAAAAGAAGGCTCAGGGAAGACCTCACCACAGTATTCCAGCACTTGAATGTGCTGGCTACAAAGATGAGGCTCTTCATGATGAGCCACAGAGAAAAGACAAGGGGCAATGGGTATAAGTTGCACTGGGAGAGGTTTCATCTTGATAGAAGAAAGAAAATATTTACCGTGAGAATAATCAATCACTGGAACAACATCCCCAGGGACATGGAGTGCCCAGAGTGGGGGGTTTCAAGGCATGGCTGGAAAAGGTGCTGGAAAATCTCACCTAACCTCCCTTTCCCACAATAGTTTGGACCAGGTGATCTTTCCAGGTCACTTCCAACCTGGGCTGTTCTATGATTCTGTTCTACGAAAAAGGCACGGGTTCTGGAAAATGCGTATGATCATATAATTCTTCGACAACCAATCATGTCCTGACAATTGCATGAATATAACTACTTTCATTATACAAATCTGATAGTACACCCTTACAGAATATTAGAAATTCTGGAGCCATTCCCAATTCAGAAATCAAGTTTATTAGAGCTGCAGGTTGTTTACTTACTACACGACACAGACTTCAGACCAGAGCACTGAACACCTTTTATAATACAAAACCTACTTTACACTGAAATTTACTCTAGATTCCATTGAATCCCACAAAAATCTTTGGTACGCGTTTTATTATCACATTACAAAGGTGAACATTAGACTCAGGCATTCAAGATTAAACATGCACAAGACCTTTAAATTAAATTTCTGTAATCTCAATACATGCAATTATCTACTTCTTTACAAAAGAATTATTAGTATTGTATCTAGACAACCAAAACCAACTTTTTTCTTTCAGAAAGAAGTCACCTTATGCACCTGAAGCCAATATACACTAAATGGGCAAATAACCAAGATAAAGTTACTCTGCAGTATTAGGTAGCTTAATGAAATCTTAAAATTTGAAAGAAACAGGAAAATAAAGCTCTGATAAAAACAGCCTTGCAAGAAGGCAATGGCTATTAAGAAGAAAGGCAAGAGTAGCTTTCAGACCAGGGGTGGTCAAAAAAAAAAAAAGCATATTTCATATACATGCAATTTCACCCTCATACTTTTATCCCTTGCAAAAAAGCTAATGAAAATGTGTGGGGAGGATTTGCAAACCTTCTGCAAGCAAAAAAATAAACTAAACTGATAAAAGCCACTGTAACACTATGCAAGATGGGTGTTTCTGTTCTCCTCAGATACAAAAAAAGGCTGAAAAACAGTCTGGTAGAGAAACACTGACAAACAAAAGCCATAAATTATTTCAGACATTTAAGATTCCATAGTAATGTCATTTATTCAAAACCTTGATAGCTGTACAATACCGGTGAGTCTAAGAAATTAGTCATCTGGAAGTACACAGCACAGAAATCTGGCACTTCCCATGTTATCTAACATACATACCCTTCACCACTATAAAGCAGTATTGCATGGCCTCTATCACCTGTTGTGAAGCATTGCTTAAAGAAAAAAAAAAAAACCAAAAACCCCTACTCTACAAGAACACTGAATTTTGGAAAGTCAGTCTTAATATCTGGATTTATACATTTCTATTGAAATATACAACACACACAGTACTCCCTTGATACATCCACACATGATCATCTGGATTTTTTTTTTTTTACATACAAAACTATTCTTTAACTTCGGATAAAAATTTATAGTAAGTATCTTAAAGATGACACATCTCTGAGCATTCACTTGATTTCTGTCATATTCACTTAGAAATAAAGTCAAGCAAAATAAAAACACCCAAGACGGACGTTTGCCCCAGTTAAGCCAGTATAGTCTGAATGTAAAGCAGAGCCATCCATTCTGCTGAATGCAAAAGGTAGACATACCTGAGGCCATGTCTTATGTAACTGGGTTCTGTTAGCACTAAGTAAAGGGCAGAGAACAGGCTTGTTTATCTGTATGCAAGTTTACTCTGAACATCAACTTGGACATCTGTGGAAAATGCCATTTCACAGCCCTTTCTCAATGCAGATCTCCAATTTTATGGAGAAATAATTCACAGAGACCTGAATTAACCATTTTAATCTTTCATCTCACTCAAAAAATATACAAGCAGTTGGTACACACTGCATGTAAGTCCACCTACAATAAACAAAATAAGTGCTAACTTACCTTAAAAAAAAGATATATTATTCATTTTTTCAGTAGCCTGGATGATTGAATTCCAAGTAAGACCATGCAAAGTAGATTTTATTATTACATACAATTTTAGATGTAGTCTTGATTCAAGACAAAGTGATTTATCTTCAAAATATGAACCACTTCTTATCTTTCCACTGTATTACATTAAAAAAAAACATATAGATTGACCTCCACCAGTTTTCATCATTGACTTAAGGGGCCAACACTGAGCAGTTACAGGAGGGATCTTGCAGCCTTCTATGGCAATTAAGGTCATAACAGACAAAAAGCTATTCAGCTTTAAAGAGCACTGCAATTTTTTCTTCTTCTTGTGTCATCATCTTAATACTCTTCAAACAAAAGCCTGCAAGTAAGCTACAATGCAATATAACTCTCCCAGCCAATTCTAGAAGAGGAATCCTGCAGTTCCTTTGAAGCACATTGTTACTAGCAACAATGGAAGTTGCTCTATAAAGCTATGACCTGGCAGAGAAGAGTCTTCCTAAGAACCACAGTTTAAAAAAAAATTTAAAAAGTAAAAAAATCCCCAGCTTTAGACACAAAACCAAATCACAACTTTCACATAGTGAACAAGTTCACTACAGTGACCTTATGGTATAGAATATCCACCCCTCAAATCAACATTGTCATTTGCAGCTGCTGTGCATTTGATGTGCATCACAGATACTGTACGGCACTAGTACACTAGTATATGCTGTACAAGGTAAATTTAAAACAGGGCAAACCAGATACTTTTGTTGAGACTGCTTCTGAAATAACGTCCATGGCTGGCTTTACTTTGGGGTTCTAAACTATTCAGTCGTATAGAAAGAGTCTTAAAATCATGAAAAGCGTTTCCCTTTCATAACGAAGCATAAAACAGAGTAGGAAGTCTCCATAGCATAAAAGTGTTTTGAAGAGAAAAGATTCATAGCAGAAAAGAAGCGATGGCTTTGTTGTCTACCGCAGCAGAACCACTGTTTCCCGAGGCAACTGAACCCACTGCATCTGGAAATGCCGACTCAGTATGGCAAATGGCCAGCTACTGACGGTGCACCCTGACTTAACAGTAGCCAGTTTCTTCAGCAAATGCAAAATGAGTACCAGTTCCATGCTTACTAAGTGTGAAAGCAAACTTTTGTAAACTCATTCAGCGAGCCATCCCAAGACAGCCCTATTAAGAGGTAAATTAAACGCTGTATCATCTAAGCAGAGCAGAAGTTTAATAATAACCTTGTGGTTAAGACTCAATTGAAAGCTACAAAACGAATTCTGAAACTAGAGTCATAATAAAAGTTAAGCTGTTTCTGTTTTCGAAGTGGCAAAACAAATCCATATAATGTTACAAACTGACTTTCCAAAAGGTTTTTGGAAACGAGGGAATGAATCCAATCAGATCACATCTCGCACATAACGTTTGTTTCCATTACACTAACTCCAAATTTGCAGAACTGAAAGCACAATGCAACTTTCCTACAACACTGGAGGAAACAGCAGAACAGGATGTGAACAAAAAAGTTAGCTGTCAAAGCCTGACAACCACTACACCAGCATTTCATCCCACATTATTTTTAACACATCTCAGAGAGGAAAAAAGCACATTTGCCACAAATAAAAACCACAAGCTAGGGTCAGGGATGTATTATCATCTCTTTCTATAGAAATCAGGAAGAAAAAGACCTTGCCCATTGAATCATTTACCATCGTGCATAACATCTTTACCCCGTATATCCAGCCAGCCAGCAAACCCTGCTACCAGTTTTAAAGACTGGCTGAGTAGGAGGAAAGGGGGATGAGAAACATCAGGACACATGTTTTCCCATCATAACACAGTAGGTAGGCTGGATCCCCAAGCAACAAAGACAGGAGTCTATTGGTGACTTATGAGTCACCAATAAAGTCTCACTAAACAAAATACAGTAAGAGCAAGTAAGAAAAGCATGTAACCCTACAAGGAGAAAAAAACCAGGGAGGAGTCCAAGGCCACAATATCATATGTAAGAGTAGTTACAAGCGGGAACGCTGTAGAGATGGGAAAATGTTCCTACAGGTTCAGTTAAAACTGGCATCACGACAATGAAAAAAGGTGAAGGCAAGAACATGAAGGGTTAGGGGCGGGGAACATACTGTGACTTCATCACTTTGTCTGTTTCTGCAAGACCAACAGAGACTTAAACCACAAAATACCGGTACAGGCATTGCTGGTGCTTAGATCTATCTGGGCAATAATCTGTTGGTACTGAGCAGGAGGCAGAGAGCAGGATGGGTTTATCAGGCTGTTGGCAGGGTAAGAGAAAGGGCTGCCTATGGATGGGACAATGCTGCCGGACACAAATCACAGAATAGACAGCACAAGGAGAGAACGACAGCCTCGAAGATGAGAGAATTGGAGGGTGATTCGAAGGGACACGAGAGCTGTAAACACCGAGCCAGTGGAGACCCCCGACAGACAGGGGCTTCTCCGAGACGAGCGCCGCAGCGATGCCCAGGGCTTGGCCAGAGCGCCCGGCGCGGGCTTCCACTGGGGATGGCCGGTCCGTGCGGCACGGGGAGGCCCTGCCCGAAGGGCTGGAGATGGTTTTTGGGGAGATGTGGCGACATCCCCCGTGGGAAGACCCGACCGCAGTACGGGCGAGGGTATGTGTTCTGCCGAGGAAGGTACCTTCTGTCCCGGAGCCGGCGGTGGGAGCGGGGAGCTCCCCCGTGAAAGCAAGCAGTGGGGCCGGGACTGCGCGGGGGCGGTGGGGCCGCGGGACCGCCCTGACAAGATGTTAGCGGGCGGCGGGAGAAAAGTGTGAGGGAAAGGCAGACAACGAAGCCGCCCCGGGAGGGAGACTCTGTCCCAGAGGGTCGAGGGTCCCCGTACTCACTTTTTGTGGGGCGGCGGGTGCTTGCCCCTCCTGCCGGCCGCCGCGGACTGCTTGGGCCGCCGCCTGCGAGCCTGCAGGGCCAGCACTGCCGGGGAGAAGAGAACAGCCGGGAGCCGGCGTGAGCGGCGGCCGCACAGCCCTCCCGCCCCGCCGCGCCACCCTGCACAGCACGGTACCTTTGCGCGAGTTCATCGCACCGCGCCGCACGCTCCTCGGCGGGCGCGCCGCTCCCTGGCTCGCCCTGCCCCCGGCCCAGCCCCGGCCCCAGCCTAGCCACCACCCGCCAGTCGGGACAGCAAGCCGGGCACCGGTCGGCGGCAGCAGCGGCGGCACCCCCCACGCTGCCGCCGCCGACTGCGCAGGCGCGGCCCTGCTGGAGAGGCCGCGGCCGGAAAGGCGTGGGCGGGGCAGCGGCGGCAGGTGGCGATACGCGCCCGGCGGGAGCGCACCTGAGGCACGGCGCGATAGCTCCGCGCTCGAGCCGAGCCTTCAGCACCGGCTGTACAGCTCGGTCAGCCTTGGCCTCCCACTGGCCGCCGTTCCTGCCGCGGATCCGCACCTGCTGCGCGGCTACCGCCGAGGTGGGCTTTGTCAGGTCGTCGATCTCACTGGAAGTTAATTTTGCTGAATGTTTGCTAACTGTTGTCAGGGTGGTCTCTGCTTTGTTCCTGTGCTGGGGCGTGAGGCAGCAGTCTGCTTCCTCAGCAGCAGCTGGGGCAAGATCAGATTTAGCTTGTGCCGAGACCTCTGTGAGGTTAGATGCCAGAACCAATTAACCTCATGACGCAAATCCAGGGAAGTTAGATTTACTTATTTCTGGTTCTCACCAAGTTCTTCAGTTGTTGTGATGGACAACTCTGGGCAATTTCTCTTTTCCTCCCAAAGATGTCTGGTTGCCCATGATACCAGGCACTATTCAGATTTGGCCTAGTAACGACCTGTTGAAAACTTTCTTCTTACTTGTGCTGTGCATAGCATGGCTCAATTTTTGACAGCGTTATGACTGGAATTTTGTGTCATCTATGTCTTATGCCTGGTGCAGATGATGATCTGGGTCATACCAAAACCCCTGGTATGAGTGTGAGGCTTGCCTGCCTTATCTTCACATGGGACTGGAATTCAAAGGCATCATCGCTGAAAGATAACAGGCAATGGTTGTTAAATTCTGAGGCAGAACAGCCTCCCTAAGTGGTAAGACAAAGAATCCATAAGGATGAAGCTCTAAAAGCAGCTGCTGTCAAGGTATTATGAGAGTGAAGGGAGCTAGCAGTAATCACCAGTCTTAAGTAATTAAGACTGAGATTTCAACTAGACAGAAAATTGAATCCCTAGTTATGGTTAGTTCAGTTTAGGAGTGGGAGAGGAACACAAAGAAAGCTAGACAACTCAGAGAGGAGGTACCACAACATGTAATACTTTTTTTGTCTGACTAGAGAGCCTGGCGAACAGAAAACAAAAGGACCGTGAAGTTCTTACGCTACAGCTCTCATGAGGCACTGCAGCTGCAACATTTTCTGTGAGCCATCCTCCATCATAAAAGAACACAGGGAAAAAACATTTACAGTATAAACTATGACAGTAACGTGCAATGTTGGTGTTTTACATGTCTCCCTTGTTGTGGTTACCCTTTCAGTGTGATAGGTCAGGCAGCAGAATGCTGTACTGAAATTTTGAAGGCTTTCTGCTGAGGAAGTTTAGATGCATGAAAAGTAATAATTGAATGTTAAAAAGCAGATTATATATTTGCCCTTTGTTTCCAGGCTAATTTGAACTTCATCGGTTAAATTGTGCTCCTGCATGAATACTTGTGCCTGTACAGAGAGCAGTAGAGAGAGCTGATGATGGAGAACACGGTGATGCTGCTTTTTTTGTCAGGGTAGTGCTGGCTTAAAGTTACCTTGTAGCTATGGCTATAGAGCAGAAACAGTATTAGGGTCCTAATCATCTTTTCAGCTACTTGTGTGCAATTCTATTTACTTCAACAGTGGGTTTGTATGTAGAACTGATTGGACAACTGGGTCGTAGATAAGTACAGTGAGCTTTGCTTACATCAACAGGATTATAAATTCACCGAATCTGTAGTCAGGAAGGAATTTCCCTCAGAAGCATGATGTCGGCAACATAATCAGGGTGAGGGAACAATCTGCTAGCACACAGAGAAGGAATTATGCTAGGACCAGGTGGGTGTATACCACGCAGTCATTTTCTTTCAGTTGTAATGGACACATATTTTGGGACTGTGTTTTTACCAAATTTTGTTATTTTCTTCCCCATCCTCCCCCCACAAAGAGCCCCGTGGAGGATGTTCATGCAGAAATGCAAAAAAAATCACTGAGGCTCTATTTGTATGTACAGAGGATTACCATGTGCAATTAACTAACTGGAGAGTAAATTAAGGTCAGTAGAGGCTAGAAGTATTTCAGAAAAGAGAAAAAAAACCCCAACAACAAACAAACTGCCTTATTTCTCAGACTGTTGAGAGTGTAACTCCCTTCCTGAGGCACAAAGACCAAGTAAAAATTGTTTAAAATTGCAGAAATAATTTAAGGTATGTGGTTGTTAAGAATGGATCTACCCTGAATTATGTTTATTTGAAGCCACTCAATTCAGTGAAATTCTCCATCCTTGTTTCAATGACTTGTGTGTAATTTCACTTTTTCAAAAATGAATGGGTCAAGAGAGAACACAGACTAAATAGCAAGAGGGCATTTATAAATCAGCATACAACATAAAGAATGATAGACTGGGTCTGAATGTATCTGTCTCTCTTTGAACATAATATGGGAACAGGTGTCTTTTATTACAAGGATTATGATAGAGCTCATTCACTCTGGGGAGGGGCGCTGTAAGATTTAGGGGATATGACCTGTACAAAAAGGAGTGATTTAGCAGGTTTAGGTGATCTTAGGTGCAAACATCAGGGGAGAAGAGGGAGAAAATACCAAATTCTGGAATTGTATTTCTACCTTTTGATGGTATGGTTTGGACCGGTCACCTGACACCCCACGGATGTTTGGTTTGTTTCCTTTTCACCTAGCTTTTAAATATCCCACATAGACAAGAAGACAGTAGCTTTTCAGACACAAATGGAATACATTTCTACAGAATAAAAAGTTACCTAGCAGCAACCCTGCAAACGTTATATTGTTGTCTTCCTGAAAATAATTTTAAAATCTTCCTTCAGCAGAGGGACGTTAGAAGCTTTTGCCCTGAATTCTGTACCAGTTCTTTTCAGAGCTGCTTTTCTTGCTGTGTAGCAGCATGCTTTCTGAACTGTATCTTCTGAGAAATCAGGATATTAGCCAACTTCATGCTGTTCTTGCACAGAATGGAACAAACAAGAAATAACACATAAGGTGGAGAGAGTGGGAAAAAAATAATAGGTGGTGGAAAAAGGAAAAAAGAACAATGTAGTGAAAGGAAATTCCCAATTAAAGGAGAGTTCTTATTAATATGCAAGTCCAGCCTTCTCATCCTCTCGCCTTTCATGGCTGTCTCTTGTTCCTTCGGTTCCCACACCCATTCTGCATTTGTTTAAGTATGATACATTTGTGTAGGCATACAAACAATGTGCCTGTCCTTCTCTTGTTCACTTAAGAGAATTTTTTAGCTACAAATGTGCATTTATTTTTTTTCAGTCTCATATGTAAATAAAGCAAAGAGGACAATTCTCAGCTTGGTCTTGAGCAACACAGAAACAGACCTACGGACAGGAAGTATTAAGAAATAGTAACTAATAGGCTGGGTTTGCTTATTACATTAGGAGGACTGTTGGCATGTCACTGCTTGAATATAACCAGTTAATGTTAATAGAAACAATACACAAATTAAACAAAATTAGGCATGTTATCTCAGTAGTGTAACTGGAGAAAAAATAGCAGGAAAGAAAAGATGGGATTTCTAGAAAAAATAAAAGCAGGTCAGAAATTCCTGAATTTAGATTCCTGGGTCATTCACTGTTTTGTTGTGCTCTTCTTAAAGCAAATTACATGACTCATCTGACTACTTTTTTTCATCTTTAGAGTGGTGCAGTGTGTGTCAGCTGCACAGTGTTAACACTGATAGAGAACTCTTGTTTATCAAGTAAATTTGGATTACTAGTAAGAAGATGTAAAGGACAAAGCAGTCAAGTTTAACGCCAATTTGACATGAAATTAAAGACTTACCTATGCCTTTAAATAGTTGCATTAACCCAGATACATACTGTACATAGTGAAAAATAGGGCATGAACTGGCATGACTTAACTCAGATCTAAAGTAGGATTAAAACAGACTGTGGCAATATTATAATCACAATATTTCTTCTACTGTTTAAGTACCCAGAATTCCAGAGTGACTCATTTTAGCTTCCCCCATTACTTCCAACAGGTACCCAAACACCCCTTCAGTTTCCTGGGTCCTTGTTTTAAACTTCTTCATTAGACCCCTCTCCTCCTGGTTCCTAGCTCTTTACCCAGATTGCTCTTCTCATCTCAACCTCCCTCATCACCTTGTTCCAATTTAGTGCCTTTTTTCCCTCTGTTTAAATTGGATAGTTTCTTCCTTCGTGATGATTAAAGGTCAGCAAAGGAAGAGAGGATCACTGAAAGATTAGCAACTACTCCAAACAAAGCAGAAGCAATTATAGGGAAAGTTCTTCAGTAGTGATGCAGCGGTGGTTTGGACTTAGGCCTGCTATTTCTGTCTGAACAGCAGCTATTCAGTCTGTTTATGCATGTGAGAGATATATCTGCTAAGTGAGCATGGAGTATATTGAGTGTTGCCTCTATCCAGCATGTACAAAATGCTGCTTTACAAAGTCTCTTAATTTGGCCAAATTTGGGAAGATTTTCATAGGGATTGCAAAAGCACATCTTTGGTATTAAGGCCCCTTTCTGTGAAATCTCAGCTTCTTACTCAAAGGTAGGGATTGCAAACCAGTGAGATGAGAATCCATTAGAAATCATATGCAGGGCTTACCCAGTTTCCTTTTCTCTTCTTGGCTTGGATTGCACAAACAATAGTCACGGTGAAAACAACAAGGGACAAACTGTAAGCTCAAGCTTAATGTAAGAGGAAGCAATTGACTCATTTTCTCTTGAAGAATAAAGCTTCTTTCTTCTCCAAAACCTCCTCTGTACTTTTACTTTCTACAAGTTGTTTTCACAGCCTTCAGAAAATTCAGACACCAGCTGACTAGTAGGATGATG
>VZTU01006421.1:14839-27383 GCA_013400835.1 Zapornia atra | reverse complement strand
AAAATCCTTCATATGCTGACTGCCAGAAAATGCAACACTGTGGAATTAATGAAGTTCTAGATGTTTGTATATGTCCTTTTTGGCCCCTGCCATTCACAATAAAATCATTATTTCATGTTAACAAGAGTCTGATCCTGCACACATCAAGGTAAAAAAGAGTAGAAGCATATTATGCAGAATGATTGGCAATCATAGGCTGAGGTAGACTGATCATCCAATTAAATCATAGAATATTAAAAAGGTCAAAGTAATATAGAGCTAGTCTAATTAATAGACAATGAAATAAAATTCTGATTCTCACAGTCTTGAATATAAGCCCAGTCCTGAAAACAAATTACCTACTTTATTTATGAAAGTAGTTCCTTTGACTTCAGGGTACTTCATAAGGGCGTGTGGATCCTTGCTTATGGATTACCTTGCAGGATCAGTGCCTAAGACTTTCGTTCTTCTATCCTGTTCAGGTAGTTTTACTAGAATATTTAAATTTTTTCATTCCTTATCTCTATCTTACAAGGAAGTTCATATAATCCTTTTTGTCTTCATGAACAGTAGATAAAGATTCAACCCTTTAAAACTTCATTAATATGTTGTCCTAATGGTATCAAAGGTATAGTATAATTCAAACGTCAGTTCTATGTCTGTCTTCTGTGGTTTATGTGGATTTCTATTAATATTTAATTTGGTTCATTACCTTATTTATTGTGTGTTGGTTAAAGGAATTCGAAGATGGAGGTGCTGTGTTAGCGTAAAAGTCTCCTCACACTGAAGCAGGAACTAAATATGATGCTTGCACAATAATGTTGGGACTTTGTTTATAATAAACATTTTAAATTACTGATTTTTTCTCATAAATACTCTAAGTAGGAAGATCTATGAGATTTCTAATTTATTCTTGTTTAAAATTTAACCATGCTTTTTTAAAGCATATCAATTTTGTTAATACCATGTAATTAAAACATGTCAGTGCACAGCAAGTTTTAGTCTAAATTAATGACTATGAGAATTATTTTAATTAAATAACCAATTATAGAAAAATCGCAAGCATGAGAGCTGACATTTAAATGAATTTCATTTAAATTGCTTCTTAACATTGTCCCATCTAGGACACTAATGCAAAATGAACTATTGTATCAACATAGATTATCACTATTTTTGTATGCACATAATGTATTCATATTCAATCACTGGAACAGAGCTGAATATTTTGTATTGATCTGAAATGTCTATGAACAATATACGACAGAATAAGCTGAAGTACAAACAAAATTCCCTTGTAGCTCTGTGACACAGTACAGCTGCTTTTCTCTCGTTTGCACACATATATTTTCATGTTTCAGTTCTTCATTCACTCATAGATTTAATTTCCTGTTTGTTCCAGGGTGAACATCTAAAATTGCTGAGCATTGAAGTAACTTTTTAAAATTCTGGCTCTCCTGTAAACACACATGAAAAATCATGATGGGATATTCATTTTTCACATCAGATTTAAAAAAAAATAAAATGCTAGAAGCACTTGCTAGAATACTTTTTTGCTCACTTTTAACTGGAAAGTAAGAATAGCTTACATAGTTAACTAAATTACTCTTCTGCACTGCACAAATCGTTACTGCATTTGTCTAACAATCACATTCAATTTAATCAGATGCATGGTGCAAACTGTGCCAGGAAACTCCTGAAGCTATTTTCAAAAGTGAGTAACAGTATAATACATTGCAAAATTGTTCTTCTCTACTGTAGCTTTAAAGATGTCACAGAAAAAGGGGAAAAAAAAGGCTCCTTCGTTTTTGTTCATTGATTAACCAGTAATGTTATGTATAAATAATGTATCTGACAGTATGGCAGCCCACTTGGGACGTTGTGCCATTTACTACAAAATAGGATGCAACATGCAACTGAGCAGCAAGAACAAATTAAACATCTTTCCTTGGTAACTTTAGCATTTTTATTAGGTGATAAACATCACAGTGAGGCAAAAAGCAGATGTAGATATTTGAACAATATTAACCTTAATCTAAAACTATCTAGAGACACAAAATAATATTTATACATTCCTAAAAAAATGCTTAAACTCTGTACAAAATGTGTCATCCTGATCTCTTTACTTTTGGGGGGGACTTCCATGGAAACCAGTTGATATAATCATGGTGTAGAATCAGGATTTTGTTCCAGAATACTACAGTTAAATTCAGTGAAATATTATGTATCATCTTATATTGTTAACTTGTAACACAGAGATATCACTGTAATATGTACTGTGAGAATCTGCAGTGTTAATATAGGTGTGTGTTTTAAAACTATTGTCCTTGTGAAGTGATGGTGTTCTAAGTCAAATTAAATTATTGTATTAGAAATTTGCATTGAACACAGCCTAAAAATTTCACAGAACTTCTGTGTTTCGGTACAAAAATGTTTATTATTTTATCACTGGACTAGTAAGGTCTTTTAAAAGGTATTAAAATGTTTATATCATTACAAAAGCTACCTAAAAATCAATGAGTCTTGGGTCACTGATTGTATTTTAAATTAAAACAATAGGACCCTTAAGTGTAGCCACAAGGAAAACAGAAATTATAAGGCAATGAAAATATTATTTTGTAAAGGAAGAAAACATAAATAGGAAAAGAAATGTATTTCATCTGGAAAAGGATGATTTCAAAATTAAATATTTATCTCTATGTCCATATACAATCAGTTTTCATAAAATGAAAAGTACTTGAAATCATTGATTTTGATTGGGAAAAAATTGAAATAAAACATTAAAGAGAAATTTTATATTATTATCACAAATAAAATCTTAACAATGGCATTTGTATTCTCAAATTAATCCTGAGGAGTTAGGTAGCCGAACCTTAATGAAAATCCCTATGAATGTGTTAGCCCAGCTCCATTTGCCTGCTGTGGAATTTCCAATCACTGCATTAAATATTGTTAAATGGAACCAGTGACTATTATTCAGTGTGATTCAATACCATATACCTTGAATTTGTAACTATCATTACTATGTCACGTGATCACTAAATCAAAGTATCTTTCTGTGTATTGAGCTAAATACCCAATTTAGACTCTCTACTCGTTGTCTTTTTTACGTACTGCAAAAGCTGCAGCAGTTTATTTCACATCTACACAATAATTAATCTAATATCCCCTCATACTTAATAGTTACAATGGTTAATGTTTATACCTGAGGTAATTCCCATTGCACAGTGAAGAGGATTATCCACTTGATTAAAAATAAATCTTTTCACCCCTGCACTTGATTCTGTACCTCCCTGGGGAAGCTGACCATAATTTCTTTCTTGCTGTACCTCATACTACAAGTGACAAGCCCATTTTGCATGGACAATACTGGATGTAGTACTGGGTTTTAACAGGGACAGTTATTCAATCCTTTTTTTTTTTTTTTTTTAATTCCAGCTTTATCTGGAAACAAATTCCTGTTACTCAGTTGGTGTCACTAAAACCCAACAGCCCTCATGCACTTCCCAAAGTTGTGGCCTATGAGATGCTCCAGTTGTTATTTTTCCCTCAGAACATGGAATAAGTTAAGCTGGAATGGTAGTAACTGGAGCTGTAACAAATGGAAAATCATTGCTGGAAGACCACCATCTAGTCTCAGGTGCAGAGAAGTTTGGAATAGGAAAGATCAAAAGGCAAGGACTGAAGAACCAAAGGGCAAAGTTTAGGAGGATGATTTAGACATCCAAAGGAAATAGGCACCTAAACTGGGATTCACAATGGGTGTTGTGCTCAGCCAGATAACTCCCATGCTAAGTGTCTCAACGCTGCACAGGTGTCTAAGAAGGTTAGGAAGCAGTCATTGAACTGCAAGCAAGCTCCTCATCGTGACTCACCAGCACTATGCATTTCCAAACATTTTGTTGTACCTGGCTGCATATACTTAATTTTCTATTGTGTTGGTTTACAACTGCTAGACCTTGTTAAACGGACACATGTTGAAGGTGACTTAAAGGAAAGGCAGCTTCCTTCTCAACTGATAGGTTCCCTGTGACTCACATATATCTGCTTCAGAAACAATTGTATGCTTTGACTCTTCCTTGCCAGACCAAACAGCTCTGAGGGAGTAAAGTGGATTCTAGTCAGGCTCATATGTCCTCAATGAAGCTATTCTATCTCAGGTTTCCTACTGGAATGCCAAATTCTGCCCTTATTTTCACTTTCACAATCCCACTGAAAGCAAGGTGTCTATACAATTATAATAATCTGGCTGGAGAAAACTTTATTGTTGGCAGTGTGTTTCAGATCCCAGTGAAAGTTTTTCATTGTTGGCAGTCAAAAAGAACAAAACTGATACAAATGAAGAGAGATAGAGCAAGTACAGAACCCTACCATGCATTTTTTGCAATGATTCATTTCAGAACTGCAGCTTCCTCCTCATCAACAAAAGCAGCTCTATAAATCAGCTCCAGATAATCATTTCCCACTTGGGGATTTGTAAATCTTTATGATTTGTAATGGATTTAAGTAAACTTTCTGAAGAGTCTGAAGAAAACTACAGAATCTGCTACTATATTCGCACCCAGGAAATTGTCTTTACCCTCTGAAAGAACAAATCTAGTGTAGCAACAGAGGAGAAAACATTCATAATGTTTTATTCCAGTAGATGATTATGGTAACAAATTAGAGCAGATTCTGTCTTGAATAAAGATTACCTTCTCAGTTTTATTGCCCAACTCTGCCAGCAGTCCACAGATACTGCAGTGATGGATGCTGCATAAAAGTTCAAGAGGGAGAACACCAACAGCACTTACTTCTGCATGTGATTCTTCTACCTAACAGTTTAGACCACAATTAACAGAATTTCATGTACTTATGCACTTTTTCATACTTGCCAGGGGGTGGCTAGACACACGGAGAGTTTTTAAAAGAGAAAGCTTGATAAACTTGATACTACAAACACAGATTTTCAGTCAACCACACAGGGAGTAATTTCATAATTTCTGGGTAAACTGCAGGATATATTTTAGCAAGGTAACCCAAAACTAATACAGAGAACTAAAGTGATAATGGAAATATAAAATATCCTCTTGGAGTTCTCCCAGGGCACTTAAACAAGTACATTTTGGCTTAAAACGGAATTTGTCTACATTCGGGTTTCTGCTATGGGATCTGTTGTAGTTTTGCATGGCTGGGTTCTGGTGGAGAAGGGGGGCTGTAGGGGAGGCTTCTGCAAGAAGCAGCCAAAAGCTCTCTGCAGGCCCCAGAGAGCAAACACCAACCGTATCAAGGCTGGAGTCATTCTTGTCCAAGGCCGAGCCCATCAGCGATGGTCATAGCACCTCTGGGAATCACATTTAGGAGAAAAAAAATGCTAGCAGACGCGTTTTGCCACCAGAGACACGAGTGAGACGATGTAAGGGACTGTGCAGACATGAAGGCCAGTGTAGTGGGAGGTGAGGAGGCACCCCGGGTGCTGGAGAGAAAGATGGCCCTGCAGCCCATGGAGAAACCCATGGTGGAGCGGGTGTCCCCCCGCAGCCCATGGAAAAGGCCGAGATCCCACCTGCAGCCTGTGGAAAGGCCTCACACTGGAGCAGGTGGAGACATATAGAAGACGCTGTGAAACACGTTGGAACAAGCCTCTGCCAGCACTTGCAGCCCATGGATAGAGATAGAGACATAGGGAAGAGGAAGAGAGATCCACGCTGGAGCAGGTTTGTGAGGGGGTTGGCTTGTGACTCAGTGGAGGACCAGGCTGGAGCAGACTGGGCCCAAGGGACTGAGAGACATTTTATGATTTTATGATTGCATCCCTATAGAAGTGACCCACGCTGGGGCAGCTGGTGAAGAGCTGAAGCCCTGTGAGAAAGGACTCACGTTGGAGAAGTTGTTGGAGGACTGTGGGTGGGACCCCACGCTAGAGCAGGGGAAGGGTGTGAGGAATGCCTCCCCCAGCTAAGAAGGAAAACAACTTTTGAGGAACTGACTGAACCCCCCATTCCCCCATTCCCTGCCCTTCCCCATGCCACAATGCAGGGAGAAGAAGGGGGACTACGCGCAAAATTACAACAGTCTGCTAAGATGGGAGGGGTGGGTGGAGGTTCTTTAAGATTTGGTCACACTTCTCATTACCCAACTCTGTTATCACTGGCTGTGCAGTGCAGTGTAATAAATTTGAGAGTTTTCTTGCCTTTATTCTGCGCTGTGTCTGTTTTGCCCATGATGCTAATTGCGGAATGATTTCTCCTTGTCCTTATCTTGACTCTTAAGCCTCTCAATATATATTTTCTCACCTGTCCAGCTGAAAAGCAGAGTGATAAAGTGGCTTTGGAAGGCATCTGGCCTCCAGCCAGGGTCAAACCACCAGAAGACCTTATTTTGTTCTCTCTTTTCTTTCTCTTTTTTTTTTTTTCCTGATGTATTAAGAATCTCCTCTTCTTGCAAAAGTCTTCTCTCCAAATGAGACACATGCTCATTAAGATCGTGTTCAGTATTAGTCTTCTAGGGAAATAAAATAAAAGCAGCTCTTTAAGTTTACCACTGTTCAGTTTAACTCTTTTGTAGCTCCCTTTGGATCTTTTCTCAGATTGCTAGTCAACTATAAAGTGTGATGGCAAAACTGGACCCAGTATCCCCATATTGTATATTTTTCTAATGAAGATAAAAGATTGACATTTCCTTTCTAGCAACCTTGTGCTGAGATGTTTGGGGATTGCATGCTCATGTGAAGTTCACAACATCTTCTATCCCTCACTGGAAGTTGATGCTTTTTATTCCTGAAATAGTGCTCATCATACACTAAATTCATTTAGGCTAACAGTTACTGTCTTCAGGCCGAGGCACAATGCATCAGCTGTTCCAACAAGGCCATGAAAATTGCATGAGGAGTCTCCAGATTAGCTCTCAGATCAACCAACACACTAGAAGGCAGCAATTCACAGAATCATGGAATATCTCAAGTTGGAAGGGACTCATAAAGATCATCGAGTCCAGCTGTCTGCTCCTTGCAAGACGGCCTAAAACTAAACCATATGACTATGAGCATCATCCAGACACTTCTTGAACTCTGACAGGCTTGGTCCCATGACCACTTCCCTGGGGAACTTGTTACAGTGGCTGACCACCCTCTCAGTGATGAGCCTTTTCCTAATGTCAAATCTGAACTTCCCTTGATGTAGCTACATTCAATTTCCTTGTGTCCTGTATCTGGTCACCAAGAGGAGAGATTGGCACCTCCCCTTCTGTGGTCTCCCTTTATGAAGTTGTAGACTGCATGAGGTCACCCCTCAGCTTTCTCTTCTCCAAGCTGAACAAACGAAGTGGCCTCAGCTGCTCCCCAGAAGTCTTCTCCTCAAGGCCTTTCACCATCTTGGTGGCCCTTCTCTGGGCACACTTTAATAGTTTGGTGTCCTTCTTATATTGAGGTGCCCAAAACTGCACAAAGTACTCAAGGTGGGGCTGCATGAGTGCAGTGTAGAGCGGGACGATTACCTCCCTCTCTTATGGCTGCCAGTGCACTTTGTTGACTCATATTCAACTTGTCATCAACCCAGACTCCCAGATCTCTTTCTGTGGGTCTGATCTCCAGCCTCTTGCCCCTTGATCTGTATGTACAACCAGGAGGTATAGTCACCCCGGGTGGAAAATCCGGCACTTGCCCTTGTTTAATGTCATACAGAGGTTGGTTAGTTTTACTCTTAAATCTTTTTTCAGTCATGGGACAGAGTTTGTTCATTTGTTTCACCTTTCTACTCTATTTCTAGATGGCATAGGTTTGCATCTGGGTCTGTTAGGAGTTTGCTCTCTAGGAAATGATTAATATACTAAATAATTTTAGGACAGTGCTTATATTATTGCTGTCACTCGTATAGGAAAAACATATGGCAAAGGTTTGGGGCTGCCTAAAAGCAGAAGAAAACATACACCTTTTATTGCTCCCATTTCAGTTAATGGTAAATTACTATATTTATTTATTACTATTTTATTATTTCCTCTTACTTTTGTTGCAAGGAATAAGAATCGCACAAAGAGTTTAAACAATCAAGACAGACTCTGATCTACTTAGCTATTCACATTAAACAACAGCATTTGCCTAGCAACTTGAACATGTATTTTGGTCTTAAATTAAGACCTTGGTAGAAAATGGAAAATAAAGATATTTCAGGAATACTATATATTATAAAACCATTCCTGCAGCCTAAATTCAGTCCATGTAACTTGATACCTAACACACAGATTTAAAAAAAGCAGATTCCAAATTTAGATCGGCTGAATTGACCTCTGGCTTATACCTATCTTTTTCCATTTAGACTACCAGTAGCCTGAAGATAAGTACACAGAGTCATATAGGATGAAATCAGATGCTTAGACTTCTAAAATATTCTCAGGTTGTTGTTAAAATCTATTTGTGTATACTATTTTTAATGCATTAGTTTAACAACCACAACAAAAAAAGGGTATCATTTAAATGTTATTAATAATCCTGTACCAATCCTGTATTTTTAAGGTAGTGAAATCCCTGACAGCAATAAATGAAGTGCCCACATTTTCCACAAGAAGCTATTAGCTTCCCCTAGCAATGATTTTTGACATTCAAATACTTGCTATGGATGCAGAAAAATAAAGCAGGGTTGCAGCTCTTCCCATTGGTAATAAACTATTCCATAAATAAACATTTGCTCTGTTCCCTTCTTAGGAAAATTACCTTTACTGCTTGGATAGATTTTCCAATATATAGGTCAATGTGTCCTAACCTTTTCCGAAGGAAAATGAGAAATGTTCCCTATGAACAAGATAAGACATACTGTATCTAATGGCACTGTTTGCAAACACCAAATAGCAGCAGACTCAAGAACTGCAATATAAAGCTATCAATTAATTTTGTTGTAACTGTATGCACCTGTGAACAACTGCTTAATTAAAGAGGCAAACAGAAATCTCTCACAATAATGCTTCAAATTACTTGCATTTATGTGACTCAATTAGTTGGAGTGGATAAATACAATTGGAAAGCTGCCATGTGGACTTCTGGAAATAAAGAAAAGATAGAACCGAAGAGATACAAAACCAAATGGGAGGACTCAGGCAGATAAATACAGATAATTCTCAGAGGTTCATAGGCCTATACAAACAGAGAAGATAAAAGAAAAAGATTCTGTGTAAATATATATAAATACCTCATTTACTGTCACGGAGTTCTGCTTTCACAGACAGGAACATTAAGGTTATTGTTTGTTTTGGGCAGCATAGTCACAGGGCTCAGATTTGATTTAATTTTGTCATCAGACATATTCATCCAATTTCCTTTGCCTTTAGGGAGTGGCGGAGGTGTTTAC
Organism: Zapornia atra; assembly: GCA_013400835.1. Lineage (NCBI taxonomy): Eukaryota > Metazoa > Chordata > Aves > Gruiformes > Rallidae > Zapornia > Zapornia atra. The sequence continues at coordinate 18,090 of VZTU01006421.1, read as the reverse complement.
TGTTATAGTAGACCAGCTACAGAGTCTAGCCAGCTCTTCAAATGTTTCTCCAGAAAGACACAGGTCTTCCATAGTCTGTGACTTCACCTTTCTGCCTAAATGCCTCCCCAGGGGGTGTTTAGATCAGAAGCACATTTCTGAAATAAATTTCCTCCTGGCCTCCTGGCCTCCTACACGGTGCTTCCCATCACAAATAATTTCCAGAGCACATGAACCAGGCTTTTTGGGGATGAAGCTAAGCTGGAAGATGCCCTCCACATGAGCACACCAAGTGAGCCTTCATCCTCTGGGACCATGCTAAAGATTGCCCAGTGTCAAAAGATGTAAAATTTGCGTGGCATGGACACCAGGTCTTGAGCACTGTGAGAGTATTCCTCTTGGGTTTCACTACATCCTGATGCAGACATAGCCTAAGGCATTTGAAATTACACCAGTCACAATAGGTACTTAAATTCTTCCTGCCAGGATAAGATTTAGCCCTGTATAAATGCAAGTCCATTGCTGAAAATACTTTTTTTCTGATCTTCACGTGAAGTTCAGTGCTGCTCAGTAGCCTTTGAGGACTGCCTGCTGCTGACAGCTGTTGTCTGCAATGGGGCATTTTATCGGCACTGAATGATTGACACTAGGGCCCAGTTAAACAAATCAGGCTTCCTGCTCTTCTGAGAGGGTTCCTCTAGAGATGGCAGAGGGGATAAGAGATGGGATATATTACACTTGAAAATACGTTCAAGTATAAAGTTCAAAATCTCTTTCAGATATTAGTTGTTAATTGTCTTGAATACACAACCACTATTTTTTTTTTAATTATTTAAAAACAAGTTATCTTTTCTGAGTTCACAGTCCCAAGCATTTTGTTCCTTAAAGAATTGCCAAAGACACCTGACTTGGTATTTGGGTCAATGATTTATACACATACATTGTAACTGAGCAGTGGGATAGTTGTCCAGGTGGAGAAGGGAGCAAATGCCCAGGGCAGAGGAGGCAGCAAGACCTGCTGAAAGCAAAAAGCCAAAATTATTATTTTCTGTGGAAAAAAAATCATCAAGCCAGCTACCATTTTAGAATTGTATTCAAAAATGGCATCAGTTGGTTTGCTCTTTCTCTCTCTAGATTATTTACTAGCATATTGCTTTACAATAGATAGGTTTTCGATATTTAAATACATGAAAAAAAATTATCTCTCAATATTTTTGAGGTTAGCACTGAAATTAATTTATTAAGACACAATTATTCATGGATTTTTAAAGAATATCTGTCCATTTCAGGCAGAAGAACTATCAATGTATTTTGGATGCCTCATTACACCATTTTCACTCTGCTAGTATATTAAAAATAATATGCAGTTGGTCTTCTCCAATTTCAATCCTTTATTTTTTTATTTCTTTTGCCTTTTCCATTTCAATTTTTTAGTATCTGGAACCTGAAGATCTCAAGTTTCTTCAGAATAATTATTTGTATTTTACTTTAATTCTATGTTTTCCATTTAAAGCAAGGTCATAAGACATGCATAGCTAACCCTACTATCATCACCCTTCCCCAAAAAGAAAATCATGTATTTAAAGGCACAGGGTACAAATAGATTTGTTAGCCAGCCCAATCTGCCTATAAAAATCTACCTGTGACCTAAAGGACGGAACCTCTCACACTTCTAATTGAAGTCAACTACCCGGCTGACAGGCAAATATGCTTTTGAGGAGTCTTTTGCTGTTGTGATGATAGCATCTTGAGGTTGTTCCCAGATGGAGGGGAGGGAGGTAGAAGTGAGAGTCAGAGAGTGTGACAGTCGCTCATCTATCTTGGAAACACTGAGGACCTTGGAAATATGAATTAAATTAGGCTGTGCTTTCATGAACACTTTAATCTACCTTAAGTATGAAATGCTGCTAAAGGAGATGATCCCTCCATCCTCCCCACCCCAGTTGTCTACTCTCACCTTTTCCCTTGTACCAGCACACAAGATCATACGGCTACCTTGTAAGCTAGGTCTGGGAGCTGATCCAACACCCAGCCTCCCAAATATTAAAACTTTTTAGTTGGATCAGTTCCTTTTGCATAAATGCCAAAGGGGATGGGGGAATGGAATATATAGGCAGAAGAAGGGTTGAAGGAATTAACACTCTCAGTAGTAGCCTGGGCTTAGATTATTTTAAAATTATTGGTAAACCAGTCTGTTACCCACAAGGCTTTGAATGCAGCCCTGACTCAACAGGACTAAGAGACAGCAGTGCACTTTACGGGTAGTGAAGACGTGGTTCTAGGATAATATGGTGGAAAGTTGCTGCTTTCAGCACTTGGTGCACTTCTTATAAGACTAATCAAATTGATGTAAACTGCACTGCAATCTCAAAGATATCTTGTGATAGCACTAAGCATTTTAAACAGGAGAGGACAACAAGCTTATTTTCAATTATTAAGGCTAGAGAAATCCCATGGCTTTCTCTCTTTTCCTTTATTTTTTTCTTTAGGGGGCAAAGGCCTCAGGCTTCATAGTTATTAAGAGCTATTAAATGGAGTGAAAATTGCTTCTTCCAAAGATTATTTTCATCCTTATTGATTTAATCAAACTATGCTTGTTTAATATCAAAAATCCAAAGATGAGGAAAATATTTCTAATTAAAACAACGTGGTTGGAAAAAAAAGAGGGAGTACTGTCTCCTAGCTACTTGTGAGTGGTACATGACTGTTTTTAACTTCTCCATGCTAGTTAAGCATGTGGTACACATCAGTGAGAAACCAAGCAAAGCTCTCAGGTCAAAAATCTTGGCAACTTTGAAAGTTCCTCTCTGTGTTCCAGCACAGTATCTATTCTCTTCAGTTAACTCCTCCTGGTCAATGTAGCCATAAGGATAGAATTTACACACTATTTGTACAACTGACATCCAAAGTTTTGAGAGGCATGACAAGGTTGCACACTTTTGGCATGGTAACCCATGAGAGTCCCATAACACATAGTTACAACTGCAGATTTAACGAAGAACATTGAACTTGTAGGACTGTGACCCCATGTGATGTGTCCTGTGCACTTCAGAGTGAACTCTCAGTACTGAAATGATACTGCATTCCTTCCTTTCTTTTCTACCAATATGTCCTCAGACCAATTCCAGTGACTAAGCAGCTGTAGGAATACTGATGAGAGCAGTGAGGTACGTGTCTTTATGGTGAAGTCTATGCTTGGTTCAAAAGTCTTGAAGCCCCTTCCCTTCCCTTCCCTTCCCTTCCCTTCCCTTCCCTTCCCTTCCCTTCCCTTC
>VZTU01006421.1:1330-14737 GCA_013400835.1 Zapornia atra | reverse complement strand
TCCCTTCCCTTCCCTTCCCCTTGCCTTATTACAGTCCACACATGAAACCACCAAAGACTCACCACAAACTGAAAGCAGAAGGAAGTACACAGCCCTAGAATGAAATTTGACCAAATGCAGATAGATACCTGTAACACAGATGTGAGCTACCAGTAAACTAGTCATCCAAGCTCCCTTTACAGGTGCTATAATTAGCTAAATCATAAACAGAAGTCTGCAATAGGTCAGGGGATTAGTAGACTAGAAATGTGTTTCTCTGCATAGGTTGTAAAGGATGATTAGCTAGGTAGGTGACTAGAGCATAAAGTTCAATCCTGTCACTGGACACAAAATTTGTTCTTAGCTATCATCCTCATCATGGCAGTCCCTAATAAAACAAAAGATAATAGACAAATATTTAGCAATCAAGTTTGAACCTCAAATCTGTGGGGGATTTCACCCATGATATCTAAATTATTTGCCAAAAAATTTTCACATATTCCCACTATTTTTTAGATTGACTGCATATTCTTACTCTTCTGCCCCAAGACTATTCCAAATGAAATGATCATGCTAGAGATGTACAGAGAAGTAATAAATGAATGAAAAATGCATAGCAAACCCTTCAGTTCTTCAAGAAAGACCTCGGTTAATTTTCCCCTCAAGTGCTAATTAAAACTGTAGTTTGAATAGATTTGGCAGAAAATAAAATCTTACTTAAAACAGTTCAACTGCAATGCCAATTTCTTCTCACAAATATATTGATTCCTTCTTGAAAAATATTCTTTCAACCTAAGTTCTGAAACTGAAAATCAGTTTGGAATGGCAAAATCCTGTTGTTCGATGTTCTGTTTTCAGAATGCTTTCGTGCTACAAAGGCATTTCACCATTATTCTCCCTGATTTCTTCATCTGAATAAAAAAGGAGGAGAAGAAAAAAACTTTGATACATTGTCATGCTGTGATGGGATATGTTTTTTGAAGTCTTTGCATTGCCTTATTGGTCTTTATTATTTNGGGGGAGGGTAGGTACTCATATTAACTGTAATCCAGCCAGCACTTTGGAGTTTGCTGCTACCCATATTACTTTTGATTTGTGTGGCAAATCTCCAGGTTTGAAGTTTCATTGCAAGTGCCTGAAATCGGAGTAGGATGAGCGTTGTTATTTTCATTGTTTGGAAAACAAAAATGTACCTCTGATAATTTTTGTCTTTGATTACTGCTTCTTCAAAGGATTTAAAACAGAATGAAAGCCTTTGAAAATTTTAGAGATGAAGAGACATGAGAGTTATTCTGTATGCACCAGATAAACAGATGTCTTAGCTTTCAAACTAAACCCAGAAAATATAATCACAAGCTTCATCAGAAACAGATAACAATCTAGGTGCACAGTACTTTACATTTTACTAATGTGCAATGGGAGAAATAATAATACTACTTCCTTCACTTGTCTAAATATTTGTTTCAGACTAACAGCTCAAAAAACATGTTGGTAATAGCAAACAAAATATGATAAATTCCTTTGAGGGGGAAATATTCTCAGCATAATGTCATTATAAGCACAAGTAAACATACTTTGAAATGTATTTGCAAATAAGTAAGACACTCATAACGCTGAAGGTCTTAAATTGTGAATTCCCAAATTAATAGGTATCAGGTGTCATGAATGCTTTTCATCCTGTATTAGTCACACTGGAAAGTCCCAATAAATTTAAGTTGAAGTTGTAATCATCCAAAGGATGACTGCATGACAGGGCCTATTCTTAATATGTGGAAAAATGCCTGTTCGGAAATATGTAAAACTGTTTAGAAAGAGCTGATGATGTGCATTATTAAGTCAGCCTCTGCAAAATAACCTCCAGGAAACCCTAATATATGGATGCCTTTAAAATACCCACAGAAGAATATATGAAAAGGATGTAGGGTTTCTAATGTTCCACTTGGTTCCAGATACTCAGGGTGTTGAACTAGTGAATGTACCTGAGCTGTATGTAATGGGCAGAGTAGGGAAAGCCATAGGAAACTTGACCATAGTGAGCCAAGAAAAGCCTGAAGGAACTCAGTCCACTTTATGGTTTCCTTAGGCTGCATTAAAAGGAACAAAGTCATTTCCACAATTCCAAAACAAGTTCAAATGATTTACCTCCTTTGATGAAATTATGTGCTCCCACATCACAGTCAGTTTGCTCTGTACAGTGGAGGCAAGATAATGTCTGGACAGCACAGAGTGCTCTAGTGCACTGGAAGAAAATTGGGTTCAAAAGAGAAAGTAGAGATATTTCCACTGCAGAAAATCATAATTAATATATTCCTCACAGAAGACAGAAGAAATAGTACCAACAAAAACAAGGTTCTTCACAGACAGAGAAAAAGAGAGAAAATTAAACTCCAATTCAGAGAAGTGAAAGTTCATTATCAAAATCAGACAAAATGAAAGATCAATCCATGAATAAAAGGAAGAATATATAGGGAGATTCAAAGATGAACAAGGTTGACTGAAATAATATTGAATGATATGTACATCAGTTGTATCTTGAGGCTTTGCTATCCAGATGGTGATGTTAAGGTGTAAATTTAGGCTAAATAGAACTTCAGCATTAATGCTGAGATTTAAAATTGGAAGCAATTTGTGGTTTGAAAGGCATCATATAGATCTATCAGAGAGCAGCCAACACTATAATAAGTCAAGACTCTATAACCAGAAGCAAAACTGTGAGCAGTATAATTTTTAGCCTTTCATTGGCAGTTAATTATAATTCTTGTTCTTCTGTACACACTCCTGTGTGGACAGAAATCTGGACCTGGAAAGGGAGAAAGGATAACGTGCTGTGTGGTTTGGACACTCAGGAAAGATCCACCAAGTGAATTATTCTTAACATGCATGCCCAGGGTTTGTCTTTCATAGAGCTAATTTGTAGTGCAAAATGATGAGGTAGGTAACAGAAAATAACTGTGAATGACTGAGTGTCCAGATTATTTCTTGCTCATTTTGTATATATTTTTCCAGAAAAGATATACTTTTTTTGGCCTGGTTCTCACCTTGTTTTACAGTGGACTAAATTAAGCAAAATTCCTGTTGTATTCATATAAATGGAGGAAACCAGATGTTTTGAGTCAGAGTCAGAGCCCTTGTGGATACTATACTTTATCTCTATCGTGTATTTAAGAATATCTCATTCATAAAATACATAAATCAAATATTTAATAATTCAAATCATAGGTTGTGTATATGTGAAAATGAACAGTGAAGTCCAGTTTATGCCACTCTCCTTGTTCTGTCTTCTGTTTATCCTCCTTTTTTCTTCTTGTTTGTGTTCTGTGACTTCCTTCGGCCTCTAGAACCCACTGTCCGCTTCCTTTTGATACCAGCTTGATCTAATGTCAGTTGCATAAAAACCTTTCAAGTTCTGATAGCTCTCAAACAACTAAGCTTCATTTCCAGACTGGTTTGTTTTGTTTGTTTTGTTTGCAAACAAATCTCTAGCCTGTACACTGAGAGAGGAATGGCAGCAAATAACTATGCATATAAATTCCTATTTATCGAAAATGAAACTATTATAGCAACATAAAAATCAATGTTTGTCCAATTATTTTCTGCAGGCAGTACAGTACATTGCAACATAGTTTCTCATTAGATTAAATCAAAACTGTTCTTAAATACCATTTTACCAGCTGTTACTGAATAAAGGGTGAAGCAAACAGTTTGTAGTATCAGATATGTAGCTTTCTGGCACACATCTTTGCCAATTTTACAACAGCTGTGGATAATGTTTAAAAGAAACAAACACCCTCAATGGTTATTCTTCAGTTATATTGAATTCTGCTTTCTTTGGTTGGTTTTTTTCCCCTGAAGTAACATCCTATATTTCTGCTGGTATAAAGTGGACCCACTGCCAATAAAAATGCATCAAAATTCCTAAACTAATTCTTAGGTCTTCTTTCTTTCAATTATTAACAAAATGTGGAGAAAATATTCTTACAAACTATAACACTGCTTAAGTAATTATTTAGGAGGACAGCTTTTTTTTTTTCATTATTTTTGTTTGGTTTGGTTTTTTTCTTGGGGTTTTATTACCCCCAATTAGAGATGTAGTATGGTCTGCAGAGAGATTGCCAGAGCATACTGAATGTTAGGTCTGCACATCAGAGACGTATTCAGATGTCCATGAAGCTTGGGCCCTCTTGAGTTTCTGGATGCTGTGACTCCTAAATCTAATCTCAGCCTATTCAGTGCAATTTATACTTGATCCCTGATTTCATAGGGGCCCTTCTGTGAGCTGCTAATGGCGGAAACAGCCCAAACTGCTGTAAAATGACAATGTGGCTGTTGTCTGCTTCAGCCTAGCAGACAATATAATCACATGGCCACAGAACGGGTATCCCAATAGCATGAGAAAATCTCAGCCATGGGACAAGTTTCAGATTGTCCTCTGTGTGCCAATCCCAGATCTAAATACTGCTTTCTCCTCTTGCTTTGTCTAATCATTTTGCCTTTATGTTTTGCTTTACTGTTTGGAAAGAAAGGATAATAATAATAATATTTAGCTTCTTCAGGAGAGTTGGGTTTTTTTTTTGTTTTTAGGGTTTTTTTCACTAATGAAATAAAGCTATTATTAGACAATGTGGGGATGAATGGAGTAGACTTGGAATAAGTAAGATTTTTAAAAAGTAAAAAGTTTGGGAATGAGATCAAGACCAGTAAAATGGGAGTGAGGGCAAGAAACCCAGAGAAAACAGTGAACAGAGGGTGAAGAAGGCATAAGAAAAGCATGGCTCAAAGCAACAGAGGAGATGCATTTGCCAAAGGGAGAAGGTCAGGCAAAAACATTCTCTGTCTAAAGAAATGAGCGTAACAGAAGATAAAAGAGGAAACCATAAAGAAAAGTAGAAGAAGCTGAAGAAAATGCTACCAAGTAGAATAGAAAGGGTTTAACAAAATCAAATGAATGAAGGAGGACAGTAGTTTTTAGATGCTTCTGCATTCAGTGGCAACTGGAATCAGAGATTGCCATGCAATCACTTTAATCGCAGTTCATGGCACAGGAACCACTCTCTACCTGCTGAGGTTGTGGGTGAAATCTTGTCCCTGGTGAATTAGAAGGTAAAATTCTAGTTACCTCCAGTGGTCCTACTTCTCATAGGAAAACCAGCTGCTTAAATAAACTAAATTAATTAAGGCACTCAATAAGGAAAGGTAAATATTTGAATATGCATGGAAAAATACTCAGCTTGGCAGCAACACAAGGAGCATAATAAATGAAAATTGAGTACAAACCTCAAAATCAGTCTTGATAGGAAAGTATTATTATTTTTAAATTGAAATAATTTACATAACACTATATATTTAGGCAAAAATCTATAAAAAATAAATAAGACAAGTTCCTTGCCCTGGAGAGGTTTCATTCTTAATAAGACATGACAAAGAAATGCAAAGCAAGTTAAAACAGGTAGAAGGAAAGAAAACAGAAAGAGCAAGACATATAAAACTGAAAAATGTTATAAGTGGTACCAAAAAAAGAATAACAGGTTAAAGGTATAATTTAGGAATATATTAGGCTGCAAGGAAGATCGCTTGCTTGTGCAGAATTGTGCAGAGACACCCTACATTTCACACAAATTTCAAGTATACTTTTGCCACTTGAACTACATCATTATTAAGATTTTTTTTCACCAACCCCACTAATTTACAAAATATTTTTATATAGCTTCATTTACTTCTTTCCTGGCAGAGTCACTTTGTTAAAAAAGTTCTTTGAAAATTAACAAGAAGAGCTGCTCCTTGTGGAAATAAAATATCAAATATTCCAGCCATCATGAGCAGTGTTTTTGATTTGTAGGTATCAAGGTATCAAATATTTGTATGTGATTTTAAATTACTTTTTTTTTCTATTGAGCATTGAATTCTTTTGAAGAGGATGGATTTTAAAAACAGAAGCATAGTTCTTTGTTAAAATGGTGTAATGATAGGTTTCTTCTCAGCTGCACACAAAGTTCCCTGTTTGCTCTGAGTTATGTTTATTAATGTTAGTTAATGACCAATATTTTTAAAATCCCCAAGTAGTTATTCTCTACACTGCAATCTCTAAATATTTCTTAATGTGCATTTTACAGAATAGTTCAGAAGATATTTGGAAAAAGTAAAGATCAGAGCGAGATCTTTCTTGGCTGAACTGTTTCTGGAGGACCTTCTGGCAGGCTGTAGTGTAATGGGACATCTCAGGAGAGGTTTTGCCCAAGTTGTTTCAAATTCTCATAACTATCTGCTACAGCATGGTCCCAAAATTTGGCTACTGCATAGTCAAAGGCATCTCTCAATACATAGTCAAAGCCTTCCAGTACCTGAAGGGAGCATACAAACAGGAGGGGAATCAACTTTTTAAAAAGGTAGATAATAGCAGGACAAGGGGGAATGGACTAAAGCTAAAGGAGGAAAGGTTTAGATTAGGTATTAGGGGGAAGTTCTTTACAGAGAGAGTGGTGAGGTGTTGAAACAGGCTGCCCAGAGAGGTGGTGGATGCCCTGTTCCTGGAGGTGTTCAAGGTCAGGTTGGATGGGGCCCTGGGCAACCTTGTGTAGGTCTAGGCCTGGAAGTTGATGGCCCTGCCTGTGGCAGGGGAGTCGGAACTCCATGATCCTTGGGGACCCTTCCAACCCAGACCATTCTATGATTCTATGATTCTATGATCTGTATAACCACTAGGAAGATTACTTGTATATATCTCTTCCTGACATGGGAGACAAGTATCAGAGAGGGGACTGAAAGAGAGTTGAATAGCTTAAATATTACATATATGATGGGAAAGGACAAGTACAAGACTGCCATATCTTTGGATCCTAGAAGACTTGCTCAACCTGCATACTAACTGGTTAGTGACAAATAATAATTTTTGTAGAATGGAATCCACATGCTTCCAATATCATACCAAATTAAAGTTTTATTCATATCATGGAAAAAGAGGTACTATTTCAAAGATTAACTCCAATACCTTCAAGCACTTGCTTAATATTCAACTTACACATAGCACTCAAAGTCAGTGTACATTAAAACAATTTCAGTGCACAGTCATGCTTAGTGTAACTTTTTCTTTTTTTAAAAATACCATTCTTGATGACTCAAGGTCCTTCCCTTGCACTAAATCTTCTGAAACTTTAAACCTCGCTTTGTCTGCTACCGGATCCTTGGTGACTGTATTAGCATTTCAGTGGATGGCACTCTAGAACTGAATCCTGTTGGGAAATTGTTTTACAACTGCAGTTTAAACATGACCATTACACTGACATAAATTATCCCTTTGTAGTACATGAGGTATGATAAAGAGTAATAACAACAGTGAAGAGATTTTGAAGATTTAAGCAGCACAGCATATGATTAAATATTTGGGGGAAATGAGTTTAAACAAATACCATTTTGGAACTATTGCAGGGACAATATCCATTTTAAACCTATTTTGAAGTCATTTGGGAAAATGGTCTCTACTTTGTTTTTTCCACAGAGCCTAGTGACAGATATCCCAAAACAGAAGAGTGATTGCATAAGTCCTCTGTCTCAGAAATGCTTTTTGTCTTCATATTTATTTTCTCAAAAGCCTTAAAACTTCTAGATGCATATAGTTGGAAGTAATGCTACGCTTATCCCCCAGTCAATGTATCTGTACTTATTTTAAAAAATTCTCCTTTATCCTCTTCTGTCAATCAGATCTATATGATTGCAATACCCTTCTTATTCATGTGTGCATTGAAGTTATCAATATCAAAGTAGTAGTGTCATGAAAATAAAGAATTGCAAAGCTAGGATTGCAGTTCTATAATTAAACAAGAGTATTTTGCCACATCTCCTGCAGGTAAGGTGGCCCTGGGCAGAAAGCTGATGGTCTGTTGTCCTAAGTAAATTTGCTAATATGCTCTTAACAGTGCAGTACTTGCCTGATTGGTTTGTTCAACAAAGGTGATTAACACTGTAGGCTTGAAATGCATCTATTTATTTTTTTAAACAGCAAGGTAAAAGCATGACAGGTAAGTTGCAAAACAAAAGCTGCTCATATAAACTTCACAGTATTATGCTTGTGTACACTGCAGCCCTTATTTAAGCATAATTGATGACATTGCTCTGCAGCAGTAACATTTCTCTTTTGCTTCCAAAAGCCGACTCTGTTGCAGCAGAGGAATCTGATTCTGAGAGGGAGCAGTCTTTCTGCTTTCCATTTTAATACTATCTTGGAGAACAACTTTTCGGTTTGTTTTCTAATTAGACACTCCCAAAGATCAAGAATTAGAGAGCTTGCTTCATCTTTAAACAGCTGGGTTCCCAGCTGGGTTTATGTAATGACTTCACTAATTTCCTTTCTTTTAATGTGTGTGTTTTCTATTGGTGAGATGCATTGTTTGGAGTTAAGAGTTCCTTTGCAAACAGTACTGCTTCCGCTGTTTTAGTTATCCTGCAGTCAATTCTATAGCTCTGATTTACGAGCTAACCTATTTTATCCAAGTCTGCTTTACGATGATCTGTAATGTTTTTTAGGCTTTCTAGCTTTTCAGCTGCTGTTTAGTTTTCAGGGATTTAAAAAAAACATTCTTCCAAGATATCATTACAAGTTAGCAGGATGTTTTCGTATATAATAAAATATCTTTAGGCTAATTTGCTAGGAACTTTAACACCTTCCTTAGTATCTTTCTGTGTGGCTTAACAATTTTACATGTTTGCTGTTCACAAGTTCTAAATTATGATTAAGGGGATTTTTTGGAATTTAGGTTAGAGAAATCATTGGAAAAAGTAGCTCTGTAAAATTTTCAGGTTGTCATTAAAACGTCTGCTTTATGAAATGATATTTTTTATCATTCTCCATTACAGAACTGGATACTTAGATGTTTTGGTGTTTTTTAATCATAAGGGATGCCTTAAGTATGTGATGATAACCTCTTATTAGTGTGTGTGATGATTTTATTTTTGCTCTGCAGAATTTTATCAAGGCAGAAAACTGTTTCCATTTTCCTTTTTGTACAAAGGTCCACAGCTTGAATATTACACCTTGCAAAATTCTTAGCACTCTGTTTTCATTTCTTTAACCATACTGTTCTTACTTCACAGAAAGCGACATTGAAAGACAGCAAAACCAATGCTTTGCTAAAGAAATAACAAAACTCTACCTGTCATTTTTATTTTTCTTCTTTGGCATAATCTTTAATTTGCCCCTTCTTTTCCCTCTCACACCATATGACAGGATTCAAGTAATTGCATGTATTATCCTTCTAAGGAATCTGCATTTTTTTTTGGTCTCCAGGAAAGCTCTCTGTTTTTTCCTGAAACCAAAGAAGACTTTCAGTGAAAAAGAAGGACGTTCGGGAACCTGCTCACATTTTTAATGCCATAGCCAAAAGAGCAGGTCTGAAGTGCCTTTCAGAAAGAACTACTGCAGAACAAATACACGCTGAGACAGGATTACAGCCCTTTAGCTGAGGGGTGTCCCTCTTCTCTTCACAGACCAGGATGACACCTACTCACCTCTTAACATTACAGCCAGAGCCAGCCAAGTGTGGAAGAAGGTTTACTTGAACACTGTCAAGGTGGAAACTCTTTACGCTGAGCTTTAGAGGCAAGTTTGGGCACTTTTCTTTTTTTGTCCCTATCAGCTTGCTACTGCCAGTTCCAAACTTCAGCCGCCCTTCAGCTGCCCTTGCTCCTTTTCTTCCTTGTGCCCCCATATGCCAACACTCTGTTTTCAATTTTGATCTGATGAAGGTAGATTTTACCTGACGAAGTTATTTTTGACTGGACACAAGGCAAAGCTGGGGAAAGTCCCAAGACAAATAAAAACCCCTGTCATCCTTTAGTGGAACAAGCACAAAGGCCAGATTTTGAATTGCCTTAATTTAAATTCTGTGGACCATGAGCCTGCTGAATCTCATGTGTCACTCCGGAAACTTGACTGATTTCTCATAGCTACTATTTATATAATAACTGTATTGTAAAGTTTTTAGAGATCCCTCATGGCAATGCACTCTGCCACTGTATAAAACGAGTTTATCTGGAGATTATAAAGAACTCGAGAGTGAAAACATAGAGCTCCTTAATGTACTCTACAGCCAACTCTATTAGGTATAGAAACTTTTTTTTTTCTTTCACACCACATAAACTGTGTTTCTAAATACTTGGAGTGGTATACATTCATAGTTGCTACTGTAAAAGACAGAATTCTCCTGTGAGATACTCATGTTCTATTTATAATTTATTGTTGTTTAAAATACACGGGAGTATTTATTCTCAGAAACCAAGTGCTCTCATTTCAGGGTGGGGCTCTTTTGTTTTGTTTCTCTGCAAGCAAAAAAATGCAGCCTGTAAAGTAATAACGTAATGTAAGACCAGAAGGAGCAAACACTTCTTCGCACAGTCACATTCAGATTTCAGGTAGGTTTTCTGCCTTATGGACTAGGCATGCTGTGAACCGCCACAACTCCACCTGGCTGGTTATGTTTACTTGGGTACAAATGCAAATATGGTCATTCTGCCACCAAAGCCTGCTTATATCCAAAAAGAGTAAAGTGCCTTTCATTTGGCAGAGAGATGAAACAAACGCTGGTGATCTAAGCTGGTCCCTTGCTGGCCAGGATAGATGCCTCAGCACTGTGTTCCCAAAGTAAGAGGTAGAAAGGAGTGCAATGCACTGCATAAAGTTCACTAGTGTTGAGGAGAGGCTGTTTGGTATGTCTACACTGTTAAGTTAAAAGAAGGCTGGAGAAAGAGCTGAAGCACTTGTCCCCGTTCATCCACACAGTTTAATTGTTAATTTATTCCCTGGATTTGTTTCAGAGGATTTCTGATTGGGTTTTTCAAAAAAGTGTGAACCATGGGGGTTGGCCTTCAGCAGAATGAGCACAGTTGATCACCTCAACCTGGCCCTTGGGTCATTCCCAGGCTGACTTTTATTTCGAAGTAGGCACTGCTTTATTACTCCCTTTAACTCAGCTGTGACAACTGGAGCTGGCTCCTGTAAAAGGGATTCAAGCCTCATCTTCCAGAAGAGTGTCCCTTTATCACTCCCATTAAAGTGTCTTAGTATCTAAAATAGTGCACTGAGATAGTATGAGAGACTCAGTAAGACCGGATAGCCTAACTGTTGGTACTCTGTCCTCAGGGAAAGAAGATGTGGATCTGAGACAATATTTTAGAGAAAAGATATTGTATTGTATATTGCGTCTTGAGTTTGTAAATTAAATGACCTCTGAAAAAGGAAGAAATGCCTTAGGAGACTTCACAAGGCAGTGCCTAATTTCACAGTGTTCTTTGGCTTTAAAAACAATCTGTGATAATGGGATCAGACCTGCCAAATTTTGCGCTTAAAGTACAGTTGCTGTTTATGGAAGACATTGATATGATTTTTTTTCCTCTCCTTCATTCCATTTGTAATTTTGCTATCCAACAATCAAATGTATTTGTACAATCACTAGATACTACTTTTTCAGATGCATGCCTCCATAGTTACTGTTTGCAGTATCTTCCTCTGCTTAGACTATTGTGTCAATAAGCTCCTGCATTTGAAAGTAACACATCTTTAATCTTCAGCAAAAGAGACGCTCCTCACCAACTTGCTGATTAGGCAAACACCTAGGCAGATATTCCTCTCATCTTTCGCCATCTAAAAATTAAGCATCTATCATGGCATATCTCTTCAACTGTCTAAATGTAGTCACATAGTCTATGCCTGTTACCTAGGCTCCCTTTATAAACAATGGAGAGAGAAAGTTGCAAGAAATGATTCATTCAAATTATTTTAGATGGTTACCTTAGGAAGCCTGAAATAAGATCCAAGAAGAGATGAACGCCCACACCTCCTCTCACAAGTGGCATCCAATTTTTTCAGATGAAGAAACCAAAGCTGTGAAAAGTTTAATTGCATAGGCCCTAGGATACTCCTGTTCAAGTACAATCCTCATGGACAACTTAAGCCCAACAAACTTCAGAGCTGGAGCAGTATTCAGAATTTCCCTATCTGCTAAAGATGACTATTTCTCTTTCATTCTTACTGCTAGGTGACAACAAAATCAAGATTAGAAAAAGGCAAAAGAGATCAATCCATTGGGTTTTTTTTCTTTTTTCTATCTGGCAGGCTAAGAGCTCCCTCAAATACCATTCTCATCTGGTATTAATTTATGTAATACTTCCAGAATGGTATAATACTTCTGAGAAGCAGAACTAACATCAGAACTGCATCTACCTCCTTCATATTCTTTCTTTGCATTTGCCCAACGACATGTCCTATATCTGGCATATTGTATAGGATGCATAAATTATGGTTGTCATCATGGCTCTGTGACTTCTTGAGAACAAACTGATCTAATACCTTTTATTGCTATTTCTTAATGTCCTATTCATTTTGTTGCTGCTCCTCTTACATTCTCCATTAGCTTAAATTACACTGTCTCAAAGACTTGTGAGCCTACCAAACTGAAAAAAGTTGGAAGACAAAAAAAGGTTGCCTATCATGTTGGGTCCTCTCTACTTCCCCTAGGTCCAATGACATAATCTCTTTAATATTTTGAAATTCAGAACATAAAGTACTCCTTTTTTTTTTTTTTTTTACAAAGTATGAGACTGTTCTGAGACAACCACACCACA
Organism: Zapornia atra; assembly: GCA_013400835.1. NCBI lineage: Eukaryota > Metazoa > Chordata > Aves > Gruiformes > Rallidae > Zapornia > Zapornia atra. The sequence continues at coordinate 2,149 of VZTU01006421.1, read as the reverse complement.
GAGGCCATCTTATGAGACCACAGAAAAAGCTATTGTGATGAAAAAGCAGCAGAAATGAAGTAGGAGAGCAGGGAATAGCATCTAAATTCACCTCTGTGAATCACAGAGAATAATCTTTCCCTTTAATATATTCAGTACCTAATAACAGCCCTTCCTCAAGGACCTGTTTGCACTGTAATGAAAACATTTTATAATGTGGTCCCACCATCAAAACCTGCTTGCAGGTCTGCAATACCCAGTACCACCATCTATCTGATCTCCATCTATGATGCATAGCTGAAGTCCTCAGTGGCCATATAATGTATTTTGTACAGGGACAATTCGAGATAAAACATTTATGATTACTCAGTTAAAACATAGAACAGGTTGTCAGGAGGTATCAGCCTAAAACACAAAAAGACTGCATGTCGGGCAGAACTCTTATTTGGAATACAGATTTTCAAGCAACACTGTTCTCATGAGAGAAAAGAGAAAAAATCAAAAACAAACAAAACCAAGCAAAAATAACCCCCCAATAAAAGAAACCAACCAAACCAGCAAACTCCTGCACTTCAGAACCTAAAATGCCCCTGGACTGAAATGAAGAATACCTATTAAGGACACTATTTATTAAATAATAGCTAATAGAAATAAAGACTAAGATACAGCTTTGGGGAGGCCAAGCACTTCTTCTGAATGAGTGCTTTAGTGAGATGCCTATAGAGTCAGACTTCATTACGTCCTCTATCTCTGGCCCAGCAAATCTTAAATTCATTATTGAATGGTGATGTACTGCCAGCAGGAGGGTTGTAGGTCATTATGCTCATGTATTGTTCCACT
>VZTU01006419.1:6380-22298 GCA_013400835.1 Zapornia atra | reverse complement strand
CTCCCCATTCCCTGCCCCCCCTGTGCTGCCATGGGAGGGAAGAAGGGAGCCAATCTCTGATGAAAGTCAAGAGTGGGAAGAGGCCAGGGGTGGAGGGAAGGAGAAGTGATGGGATCTGGGGAAGGAAAGCAGCTTGTGAGGGATCGCTGGAACCCCCCTGCCCATTCCCTGCCCCTCCCTGTGCCATGCTGGGGGGGAAGAAGGGAGTAAAATCCTGATGAGGTTTAAGTTTGCTGAGAAGGGAGGGGTGGGGGGAAGGGGCTTGAAGACCTGGCCGCTTCTTGTCTCGTTCTGGTTCACGGGCTGTATTAGTTGTAGTAAGTAGTAATAAATCCCTTTTCTTTCCTTTATTCTGTGCTGAGGCTGTTGTGCCCATTGCACTCACTGGAGAGTGATCCCTCTGCCCTTATCTCAAGCCCTGAGCCTCCCAATATCTATTTTCTCCCCTTTTTGGCTGAAGGGGGGAGTGAGCGAGCAGCTTGGGGGGTATTTGGCCTTTGGCTCGGGCCAAACCCACCACAAATGCCCACCAGGAATTCAAATAACAGCCTCATCTAAAAGCTTTTTTAGTCAGATGGATACAGCCCACTCAAGACCAGTAACCCAGTTTATTCTAAGTCTTCTCATGAGGTTGCCACTCAAGATCACTGCTGTTCCTGACCCTGCTAACCCAGCCAGTCGATCGGTACCCAGCACGTTGGAGCACCACCTGCAGAGACCTCAAACACTCTCCACACAAGAAAACCAGAATAAATCAGGTTTTCTAATACATATCCCCACTGACAATATTTGGAAGACCCACAATTGAAGAACCACTCAGCAATAGTAGTGTTGGAGCTTTTAACTCAGACTCTGGGAGGTTAAATGTGTGAAATCCCTTCTGGAAGAGAAGCCCAGAAGACCCAACAGTGACAGAGAAGTGATTCCAACTCACCTGATATCCCTGGGAAGCTCAGGAAGCTTCACGTTTTTCTTGATGGCATAATGAGAGATTGCAAGGACAGCCATGCCCAGACACTCATTTTCAATCTCATGAACCTCCTGGTCATTCTTAGGATCCCTTATTGGTGCCAGGCCTTTCACTAAGTCATACTGACCCTTAAGAGGAAGCAGAAAAAGAGAGCTGCCAGATTTGGGTATTTGTCAGAGCCTATCTCTGAGCAATACCTCACAAGATTGATGTATCCCACAATCACAGGCTCTCCTTGAGGAAAGGAGGAAAAGGTGACAGTGTTTATGTCAAAATGCATTTAATACTCAAAGAAAATTAACTATAGGAACAGTCTTGCCTTGACTGCAAGACAGGTGGTTTCTATATATATATATATATTCAGCACATGGGTTGATTGTTCTTCATGTAGCAAATGCTCTTCTCTACACCACCCAGAAGTATGATCACAGAGTCACAGGGGTGGGAAGGGCCCCCCAGAGCCCATGGGGTCCAACCCCCTGCCAAAGCAGGGTCCCTAGGACAGGGCACACAGGGCGGTGTCCAGACAGGGCTGGAATCTCTCCAGAGAAGGAGACTCCACACCCCCTGGGCAGCCTGTCCCAGGGCTCCCTCACCCTCACTGGGAAGAAGTTCTTCTGCATGTTGGTGTGGAACTTCCCATACTCTAACTTGCAGCCATTGCCCCTGGTCCTGTCTCCACAGACACTGAAAAGGGGCTGGCCAATTCCCCCTGCATCCCATACTTAGGATATTGATAAACATTAACCAGGTCCCCCGTAAGTCTTCTTTTCTCCAGGCTGAACAGCCCCAGCTCACTCAGCCTGTCCTCACAGGGGAGATGCTCCAGGCCCTTCATCATCTCCAGAGCCTCCTCTGGACTCTCTCCAGGAGATCCCTGGCTTTTTTATCCCAGGGAGCCCAGCACTGGACACAACACTCCAGGTGGGGCCTGACCAGGGCAGAGCAGAGGGGGAGGATCCCCTCCTGTGACCTGCTGGCCACACTCCTCTTGATGCCCCCCAGGATCCCATTGGCTCTCTTAGCCACCAGATAAAACACTTCTCAACACTAACATGTGTCACACATACTTTGAAAGTTTGAAAAGAGGTTTTTAACTACCTGGATCAGGTAGTTTCTGTGTGACTATAATGGCAGAGACACTGGGCAGCAGCCTCTTACCTGTGCAAAGATGTATTCTAGAGAGCTTGCATCCAGTATAGGGGTTCCTTCTGGTGCCAGCTTCTTCTCATAGGAGTTCTTTGCCTTCCTTGGTGAATGCCTCCACACTGAGGGTTCATTTTCACTGGTGCCATGCCAGTTTGTGAAGTAGTATCTTGCAAGAAGAGAGGAATAAACTTTAAACACCTTTGGGGACATCCTCCATTTACATGGATAATTTAAACTCTTAAGAAAGAAAACCAGTTGGAAGTCAAAATCCATCAGTTCTGCCCTGAGGTTACAACCTGAAGTGTTCCACTGCTGAAACTACACCCCTGGTCTGAGGAACTGGGGAAAAATGGTGATTTACTCAAAGGTCTTCAGTGTTTCCACTCAATGGTATCTCACTTTTAACTGCCTGCCTGTCACAGCCCATGGAACACAAAGGCAGCACTTGGATGACAGGTCCATTTCCATCACCTCCAACACTGTTTGAGCAGTGCAAGAGTGTGAAGCCCCTATGGAGCATTAGCCAAAGGCCAGCATTGGTATTCCAAGATAAAATGACTCAAACTAAAAGGGTTCACAAGATTCCAGACCTCCTCCTCTCCAGGCACACAAGAACTGTGCTACATTTCACTCCCTGGAATTACTGCTTCCCCTTTGGTTTCCCAACAAGGGAAACCACACAGTTTTAGAGGTCAGAGTCAATATTCTGTGTATATTACAAACAAGCTTTTTACTGTTATCTGTACACTATTCACTAAAAACCTGCTAAAGGAGTTGGCATCTCCTGAAAAATAATGACATTTTTGAGTTCCAGCTCTGTTAGCACCTCTTGAGAAATCTCTGCCTAAATTATTCCAGAGGTTCTTGTTTATCTGGGTTCTAGTACCATTCAAATCAAAGTTTAAATATAGTTTGCATCAACTGCCTTTTGCAAAGGTTCACACCTTGCACATCACCACTATTAGAGTTAAGTAAGATCTGTCCAACTGCTGAGCAGGAATGATTTGTGTAGGAATGTGTCAACCTAATTCCAGAGGAGTATTATGCAGAATTACTTCAGAGCATGTGTATATATATAAAAATATATATATATATGTATTTATGGCAGTAATACAATGGGTGGTGTGAAATCAGCTGCCTCTGATGACCAGTGACCCTTGTGAGCTTCACACCATTTGTTTCACATCACTGCAACATCTTGACAGTGAAGCTTTCCTACCTAAATAAGTGATCAAAATCACAAAGAATTCTTGTGACTGGAATGAGATCCAATAGCTTTACCCAGGGAAAAAGACAAGTGAATGCCAGTGTTAACAAACACTGCACATAATGAGGTGTTAAAGAAAAAGTGAGTGGAAAACAACTACAGTTTTAGGTAGAAAATACTGAGGCACATGATGGGTATATCCAGCTCCTGGGCAGGAAATACACCTTCAGTGGATCAGAAGAGGCAGCTTATAAACTGCCTTATAAACTACTTACAAACTACTTTCTAACCTACAAACACATTTTGAGATTACAAATAAAAGCCTGTTTAAATAACACATGGCTCCATTGCTCAAGCTGTTTCATTTCAAATGTAGGGCAATAAAAATTGCAAGAGATGTGTTCTGGAAGAGAGCAGGAAGGCAGAAAATCAACTGGCAAAGCCTTCTGGACATGGGAATGGTGCAGAATGACCTGCACACAACAGGCTGTTTTAAAATACAGAATCACAAAGTTGGGAAAGCCCTTTAAGCCCCTGGAGTCCAACCATCCCTGTCCTGTGCTAAACCAGATCCCTGAGCACCTCATCTCCCCTCTGTTAAACACCCCCAGGGCTGGGGACTCAGCCCCCTCCCTGGGCAGCCTGTGCCACAGCCCCACAACTCTGCCAGGGAAGAACTTTGCCCTCCCAGCTGAGCTGACCCTGCCCTGGGGCAGCTTGAGCCCATTGCCCCTTGTCCCATCTCCTGTCCCCTGGCTGAAGAGACCATCCCCCACCTCTCTGCACCCTCCTGGCAGGGCAGGGGAGGTGGGGAGAAGGTCTCCCCTCAGCCTCCTCTTCTCCAGGCTCAACACCCCCAGCTCCCTCAGCTGCTCCTCAGAGGATTTGCCCTCCAGCCCCTTCCCCAGCCTGGTTGCCCTTCTCTGGACTGGCTCCAGGACCTCCATGTCCTTCTGATGCTGAGGAGCCCAGAACTGGACCCAGCACTCGAGCTGCAGCCTCACCAGTGCCCAGTCCAGGGGAACGTGCCCACATCGAACTGCTCTTTAAAGAGAACAGACTTTCTGTCCAGTGTTTCTGCCCATCCTTTCTTTTAAGTCCTTTTTAGTCCCCAAAAAGCATGGCCTGAGCAGGAACACCAGCACACAACGAAGCCAAAACCTCCTGACAAGTACTCCAAGATGCTGCAGAACTCTTTCAGTTGAAACATAAAAAGCAAATCAAATCCTTCCACCTCCAGGAAATGACTTTGTTTCCATATGCTCCTTTAGAAGATGAGTGAGAATTAGTAACTCCAATTCTTATTATATTTAATTTCCTGAATTATGGGCAAGGTATTGTGTATTGTTTGTGACTGAGAGGAGAATTTTCCCCTTTCCCTGTTAAACCATGCTGATTAAGAGAACACTTCTAAGTTGGAATGAAAATGAGAGGCCCATTGTTTGAGGAACCAGGTAAATAAGGAGGGGGAATCTCTGCCTCAAAGAGACCAGTGGACTTCTTGTAAGGAGACAGAGCAGCACTGCTCCACTTTCACAATTAGAAAGAGGAGCTTTCCAATTCAGAGGTCCCACAGACAGGATGGGAAGAAGACTGCACGTTCCCCAGGTTTCAGATGTGTGACCCATCCCTGATGCAGAGAGCTTCAGCCCTGGGCAGCCCATGGATGAGATCCACCCCCCTTCATGGGGAGGGCTGGGGAGTCAGCCCAACTGGGGTCACCCCAGGATGGAGCAGTTCTGCACTTGACCTGTTTAATGTGACCAAGGAGAGTGGAAATGCTGGAAGCAGACCTGCCATCCTCCTTCACCCTTAACAGTTCCAACAGTCCTTCTTTCCAGAGCTTCCAGAAATCCATGTACTGGGTCCCTCCTGCCAAGAAACACTGTTACCAGCACAGCCCAGCTATGCAAGGGTTAAACTCCTCCCTCAGCTGGTGTGCTAATTACTCCAGGATATTACAAAACACTGTGGTTTCTTACATTCTGGGCTGTTGTTGGGTGGTGGTGGGGTTTCTTTTTAAAAACTTGAGGCAAGTGAAAGAAAACTAGGGCTAGTTACCAAAAAAACCAAGTCCTTTTAAAATAACACCAAAAGTAAAGCACTGGCACACACTGGATGGGGAGAGGAGGAGGAGGAGGAGGAAGGGGAGAGGAGGAGGAGGATGGGAAGTCCACACAGTAAGAAATCAAACCTAAAGCTATCAGCACTGGGAGAAAAAAAATCAAACATCTCAAAGAGTTTGAAACTATTTGGTCACAAACCTTCATTTTATATCTGTAACTTGGATAGGACAAGCCTCCATCCCACCTACTGATGGAAGGAGAGACTTCAGGCATGAGGGTTGTTCCCCTTAAAAATGATTTAGTCTGTAAAATGATTCCATGCAGTCTAATATACCACATGACTAAGTAAGCCAAGACCATTTTCCCTTTTCAAAAGGAATTCAGCCTCTTGCAGAGCTCAGAATAAACAATATTCATCTAGAGAACAGTTTCACAATCCTGTATTGCTCATAATTTGTCAGTCCCCAGCCCTGCTCTCTCTCTGTTCAGATGTCCAAGCCAAGACACACAATGGATGAGAAATGAAAGGAAAACAGCACTTCACCAACACAGTGTTCTTAGGGAGACAGGAATCTTCAGGTTTTAGTGCTTAAACCTCTTCTTAAATGCACATGAAGTTATTTGAGATAGGTATTATTGGCCCAAAGCATGCCAGTTTTCATGCATGAAGTGCATCTGACAAAAGAGACCCCCCCCTGCCAAGCTTCAAATCCCAACTCCAATGTTTGAAAAAAAAATAAACCACCAGAACTGGTTTATAAAAAGCAGATTATATTAAAAAAAAAAAAAGCCTGGTTTTTAAAAGCAGGGCATTTCCCAGCTCTGGTCTATAAAATGGGAGAACAGAAACGTTTCCACAAGAGAAAAGTCAATGCAGAGTCATTTTGCCCATATACCAAACCCACAAGTGAGTTATAAACAGCCAAGGGATATTGAAAAGAGGGAGCTGCTCATCAGGCTGCTTGAAAGGAGCTGTAACCCCCATGAAGATAAGGTGCAGGAGGAAGGAGAGTACCTGAAGTGAGCTCTCAACATTCACCCAAGGCAGAAACACATAAGCACCAACACAGTGGAAATGGTGTTTTAAGAACTGAGTTAAAACCAGCATCATACTTGGAATTGGGGGACTAAACTCCCAACAGCATCAATTTACCACCTTCTCTTCCTGAGAAAAGCAGAGCAGGACAAGACAAAGACCTTCAGTATCAGGGGAAAACACCCCAGGTTCATATTATAGTGAGAAATTGTTTTATCACCCAGTGTCTGGTTAAGCTGGCTGATCCCTTGCAGCAAGCAAGGGCTCTTAATGCTCAGTAAGAGGCTATTAAGAGTCCACAGAGCTTCTTGTAGGGAGTCACTGGATTCCATTACTGCACTGTGCTTATCTGCCAAACTCAATCACAGCTGTTTAAAGCTGAGATTAGCCAAGGTTAAGTCATAAATACCAGTAACAGACTGCATAAAAGAAAGAAAAAAAGGACTATAATATCCTCTCCCTCTTCTAAAAATAGGTATTGGTATCACTATTCTTTGAAAAACAAAGATTTTTTTTATTAACTGCATCATTTTTTTCCCCTTTCCTTTTTTTTTTTCTCCTTTCCTTTCCCAACAGTTCCTGCCTGGCACAAACATAAGCAGAACCATAACATCTCACAGCTCAAAGATCCCATTTTCAGAGCTTTGCATAAGCAAAGTGGTGGTTAAGTCTCTAATAAGCCTGGAAAAGAGAGGATGGATGCACAACCTGAGGTTTACACATGCCAGTTCTGTCATCAGTGTCTATAGGTGATGCTCAGGTTGTGCAAGGAGAGATTACAAGGAAAAGACATTAAAATGCACAGGGCTATACTGCCACTTCAAGCTTGTTTCTCTGGTTTACAGCCCAAACTGGCCATGAATGGGAGTATTACAGGTTAAGGCAGAGAGGGAATACTACACAGAAGATTATTTTCTTATGAAGAATCAACAAAACCAATCTGTGGACTTGCTTTAGAAGGAGGGTAGAGATTCTGGACTGATTTTTCCTGGAAGCAAAGCTTACTCCCTATATTCTTCTCCTACATCATACACTTGAAGCTCATATTGACACAAGAAGTAAAGCCAGGATAAAAAAAATCCAAAAAAGAAGGCAGTACAATGAGCAGAATGAGATTTCCATGGAATCCTAAAAGGAGGACATCATAGAATGGTCTGGGTTGGAAGGGACCCCAAGGATCACAGAGCTCCAACCCCCTGCCACAGGCAGGACCACCAACCTCCAGGCCTGGAGCTACACAAAGTTGCCCAGGGCCCCATCCAACCTGGCCTTGAACGCCCCCAGGCATGGGGCACCCACCCCCTCTCTGGGCAGCCTGTTCCAGCCCCTCACCACTCTCTCTGCAAAGAACTTCCCCCTAATATCTAATCTAACCCTTCCCTCCTCCAGCTTCACTCCATCCCCCTTGTCCTGCCAGTCTCTGCCCTTTAACAAGCTGATTCCCCTCCTGTGTCTCTGCTCCCTTCAGGGACTGGCAGGCTGCAATGAGGTCCCCCCACAGCCTTCTCTTCTCCAGGCTGACCCAGCCCAGCTCCCTCAGCCTCTCTTTGTAGGGCAGCTGCTCCAGCCCTCTGAGCATCCTCGTGGCTCCTCTGACCCCTCTCCAACAGCCCCACATCTCTCTTGTGTTGGGCCCCAGCTCTGGACACAGGACTCCAGCTGGGGCCTCCCCAGGGCAGAGCAGAGAGGGACAATCCCCTCCCTGTCCCTGCTGCCACCCCTCTGCTGATGGAGCCCAGGATCCCATTGGCCTTGCGAGCTGCAGGAGCCACTGCTGGCTCATGTTCAGTGTCTCACCCACCACAGTCCCCAAGTCCTTCTCAGCAGGGCTGCTCTACATCCTTCCTGTGAGAGTGCTTAACAACTGTCAGCATTGCTGCTTGCATTCTCCAGCCCCAGAAAACCCAACAGGCTACATGCTGCATTTTAAGAATGCCACCTGAAGTTCAACTGGATGGTACACATTGGATAAAGATCCCAGCAAGAGTGATTTCATTTCTGCTGCACTCCCAGTCCAGCATAGGTCACAGATTGCCCCACCAGCCTGGAGGAGAATTTCCAGAGCAACACCACATTGTTGCTTTGTCAACAGTAAAATTCATGTTGACTTCAGCATCACAGTTTATTCACATCAAACACTTCAAGTGGGAATTGGAACATGCAAAATACTGATGGAAGAAATCAACATTTTTGAGCCTTTTTTACCTCCAGCTTTGTGCACACAGGTTTTTGTGGGTTTTCAACTTCTGGAGGTTTTTTCAAGCTTGTATCATACAATTATAGAATGGTCATGGGGTTGGGAGGGACCCCAAGGGTCACAGAGCTCCAACCCCCTGCCACAGGCAGGGCCACCAACCTCCAGGCCTGGAGCTACACAAGGTTGCCCAGGGCCCCATCCAACCTGGCCTTGGACACCCCCAGGGATGGGGCATCTTACTCCCTCTCTGGGCAGCCTGGTCCAGCCCCTCACCACTCTCTCTGTAAAAAACTTCCCCCTAATATCTAATCTAACCCTTCCTTCCTTTAGTTTTAATCCATCCCCCTTGTCCTGCCAGTCTCTGCCCTTTAAGAAGCTGATTCCCCTCCTGTTCCTCTGCTCCCCTCAGGGGCTGGGACGCTGCAATGAGGTCCCACCACAAACAAGCTGACAAAAAAAATCAATCAGGAGCCATTTTAAGCCTTTCCTGTTAATCTCTCATCTCTGGTGTGAAAAGCAAGCTGCTGCTTTTGGTTTTGCTTTCCTGCTTCTTCAGTGAGGTCAGCAGTGGGAGTAAGAGCATCTGCCTGCTCTAAGGGATCATTTGTCAGATGTTCTGCACTTACCTCATTCGATAATGGAGCTGGTGTGATGTTTTTTCATCTATCTTGAAGACCTGGTTTGGTGCATACCAGAGCCTTTTGCTTTCATCATACAGTGCAAAGAGATTATGGCACAGGGGAGAGATGGCTGTCAAAGGAAAGCAAAGAGGGGATGAATCATGAGGGCACAATACATACACACCCCTCACAAATACAAACACATAAAGCAAACAGCTGACCTTGAAAAACAGACCACAAGAAGAAATTAATACTGGGATTAGTTTAAAACAAACATTAAGAAAGTCCTGGTTAAAGGGGAAGTGGAAACTCTGCATTGATTCACTCCACTGTATTTATCAGGTATTTAATAGTGCATTGTTTTAGCTGTTAACTGAATAGTAAACTACTTCTGAATTGCTCATTTTTGCCAAAGGTCTGAACCTAAAGTGGCTTAAAAACCTGCCCTTTTTCCAGAGCAGAGCAATGGGGATTTTAACATAACCAGTACCCCAACTCTGCACCCAACTGTAGCAACAGATTTTACTCCCACAGCTGAAAGAGAAGGTTTTCCTGAGATGATCAGGAGGTTTTAGTGAGATGACCAGGATCCCTTTCTCATCAGCAAAAGAGCAGCAAGCATGATGTGCTCTTTCTCCATTCTTTGCTCATTCAACAAAGGGGTTTCTGACAAAGAGCAGACTTTGACTTGTATGTCTAGGCTGACCTGCTTCAACCTTGGCATTTACATCATCCCAGAGGAGAACAGGCTACAGCATGCCTGTAGCTCTGCTGCTGTCTGAACCCTTTGCTTCGGTTTCCAGCTCAAGAGGAGGCAGAAAGTATTTGCAAAAGCCCTGGTGAGGCAAGCAGCTCTGGTTGTTGGGGCCTGCAGAGAGTCAGGGAAGCCACTTCTACTCTGAACTGGGGAAAGGGAGAAGTCAAGGGAATTTTTGTATCATAAACAGTGTGGCCAGTAGGTCTGGGGAGGGGATTGTGCCCCTGGACTGGGCACTGGTGAGGCTGCACCTCGAGTGCTGGGGCCAGTTCTGGGCCCCTCACCATCAGAAGGACATGGAGGTCCTGGAGCGAGTCCAGAGAAGGGCAACCAGGCTGGGGAAGGGGCTGGAGGGCAAATCCTCTGAGGAGCAGCTGAGGGAGCTGGGGGTGTTGAGCCTGGAGAAGAGGAGGCTGAGGGGAGACCTTCTCCCCACCTCCCCTGCCCTGCCAGGAGGGTGCAGAGAGGTGGGCGAGGGTCTCTTCAGCCAGGGGACAGGAGATGGGACAAGGGGCACTGGGCTCAAGCTGCCCCAGGGCAGGGTCAGCTCAGCTGGGAGGGCAAAGTTCTTCCCTGGCAGAGCTGTGGGGCTGTGGCACAGGCTGCCCAGGGAGGGGGCTGAGTCCCCAGCCCTGGGGGTGTTTAACAGAGGGGAGATGAGGTGCTCAGGGATCTGGTTTAGCACAGGACAGGGACGGTTGGACTCCAGGGGCTTAAAGGGCTTTTCCAACCTGGTGACTCTGTGAATAAAAACCTGGAAAGCCCAATTGCCAAGTTCAGGGAAGGTGGGGTGGGGCAGCCACTGCCTTCTTCAGATCAAGTACGTAGATGTCATCAACACTTTAGCTCCTCAAGGTGTGATCTGCAGCAGAGACTTGCTGAAATGGGTAAGGCTTTTGCCCTTCACTGCCACGTGCTGAGCACTCAGGGCAAAGCAAAAGGCAGGAAGAACTTCCCTCAAGGAAACCTCACTAAATTATTTCTTCCAGGGTTTCAAACTTCCAACAGAAATTCCTGGGAGCAGTTGCACAGCACGTGGGTTCACACCCATACAGACAGCAGCAGGTCACAGCTCTTACATGCCAACATGAACAGGGAGGGTTAAGTACTCCTCACTTTCATTACAACTATTCAATAAAGCCATGAGTGCTTATTTGATGAGGTTTGTCTCTCAGATTCCCATCATTCCTGCCCTTCCAATGGAAGGGATGCAAATAAACTGAAGGGAACTCAGTGTTACAGGAACTAAGGTGTCAGAGAAAAAGAAAACATTTAAAAGTGGCAGGTGACTTCTGCCCAGTCACCCTGTTTACCCTGTTTATACAGCCAGATTTACCCCTCAGTTTCAGGTCAATAGTATCTGGTGTTCCACAATGCTGCAGGAACACAAAATTAGGATGGGGAGGAGGGGGAAATGAAATCTGGAAATGGATATACAGAAGTACACTGTATATACAGATTAACTCCACTGATTCTAGTAGAATTACACATTTTTTTCCCCCAAATATTTTGCTGAGTCAAGGACTGCAAGAGCAAAGCAAGAAAGAAATCTTCATTGTTTCTGTATTACCACAACTATGCACAGTTCAGTTAGTCTCAACTGGTGAATTATTAATGCTGTTGATATTGTAACACTCTCCTTTCAAAGCAGTGTCAGCTAATAGAAAACAAAACCTGGAAAAGTATCAAACAGGTTCTTAGGAGTAGTGATTTTTTTTCTCATTAGCCCTCTCCAAAACGTTTTAGAATGTGGGACAGGTCTTGACAGACTGACTGACTAGTGCACAAGGTAAAAAAGCTTTGAGTTAACTTATCTGTATACTGTGTTTCCTCTTCTCCTGAAAGAAGCCTCATCCCACCCCACCAAAATGAAGAAAAATCAGTACCTGCCACCAGGGAGGGAGATCATGACCCTTACAGGAACCTTAAGACAGCCTCTTCCCCTCCAGACTAACAGACCCTTGGCAAAGATTTCCATTCCTAAACTGTGTAATGTGGATTTCTTCTACAAGCCCTGACTTTGGATACCAATAAGCCTCATTCCTGAGAGCTGCTGGAAAATCAGTGTACTCACAGCACTTCTTGGCAGCTTTAATGCACAGCTCCTCCGAGGTAAACTCGCCGCTGTTGTAACAGATGGGAGTTTTATCTTGCAGGTAGAAAAGTATCTCTAAACCCTGGTGCTGAGCCTCTGGGTTTACTTCACTCTTCTTTGTGCTCCTCATTTTTGCACAGAAAGCCATGGCTTTGCAATCTTCTTTTACGTTTAGATACTGAAAGTAGAAGGAGACCAGTGAAATATGGAGAACGGTTTGAGTGCACGTTGGGAACCCAACTGTTCCAAATCAGGACTTTTCACAAGTGAGGGGGGAAAAGTGAAATGTCAGGGATTATGCTGTTTCTGGTAACTCTGTTCCAAAGAATTTCCTTCTCTTCTGGTGGTTCCATAACTGTTCTAGAAGGTTTCTCTTCTTACTGTAAGGATGTGAAAGTTATTCCTGCTTGAAGCACCTAACTGGCTGAAAAACAATACTGGAGGCTGGGTAATATAAACAGTACAATTTCTATTTCCTTTAAAACCAAAAAAAAGTTAGCTTCTATTTTTACAATCTCCTTAACAGCTAAATATTCCTGATAGTTTTCTCCCCTCTCACCCCTTTGTTTTTTAAACTCTGGATACTTAATGTGTCATAGTGAAATGAGCTTTACTGGAGAGTTCTTTTTTTATTCTTCCTTCTCTAAGGAAAGAGGAGCACTAAGTGGGTTTAATGCAATAGCTTTCAGACTGCCAAGAATGCATATAAGACAGCTCTGACTCAGAGGTAAAAAAAAGGAGTTGCATTTTATACCCAGTGCTTAAATAGAAAGAGCAGAAAGGAAAGAGATGAACACCCAGTCCAGGTATTACAGGGTCTCTGTTCACCTTTTACTAAGCTTTAACTCAATTAATAACAAAAGCCCAAACCACCAGTTCTCTAGTTTATGAAATTAATCCTCCCCCACCAAAAAGCAAACAAAAGCAAACCTCAAAAGTCAACCCACCTGCATTTATGTGACTGTCTGATCCTCTGCACGACTGAAATCGGTGATCTTCACACCCTCCGACAGCAACCTGCCTCTGGCTGGGAACAGGAGGAATAAAAAGGAACAGTCAAGGAATGGCTTTGTACAGTTTGAGGCACCAAATCTACAGTCAGGCTGGCAAAATGCCACTGGCAATCCTAAGAAGTGTTTAATTCATGTAACCAAGACCCTGGTGTAGTCTCAACTGAAGACAGTCATAGCGAGCATCATAGAATCCCAGACTGGGCTGGGTTGGAAGGGACCCCAAGGATCACAGAGCTCCAACCACCCTGTCACAGGCAAGGCCACCAACCTCCAGGCCTGGAGCTACACAAGGTTGCCCAGGGCCCCATCCAATCTGGCCTTGAACACCTCCAAGAAGAGATCAGAGAAGTTGTGGCTGCCCCTGGATCCCTGGCAGCCTGGGTTCTCTCTGGTGACTGGGATAGACCCCAAGGGAAGAGCATGAAGCTGCACCAGGGGAGGTTTAGGTTGGATGTTAGGAAGAGGTTCTGGACTGAGAGGGGGGTCGGGTGTTGGCACAGGCTCCCTAGGGAAGGGGTCGCAGCCCTGAGCTGGGCTGAGTTCAAGAAGCTTCTGGATGATGCCCTCAGTCCCACCTCTGACTTGGCTGGGCCTGCGTGGAGCCAGGAGCGGGACTCGATGGTCCTTATGGGTCCCTGACAGCTCAGGGGATTCTGGGATTCAAGTCTAGGTTGGACGAGGCTCTGGGCACCCTGGGCTAGTGGAGGGTGTCCCTAATCATGGCAGGGCTGGCACTGAGGGGAGCTCTGAGGTCCATTCCCACCCAAACCAGCCTGGGGTGGTATGATATTAAGGGGTAGGTAGGCCAGCTCTTCTCAAGACACCACTTGGTAACTCCCTAACTCGAAAGCTGATGCCTTACACTCTTTCATGCAAAGAGTTTTCTCTGGTAATTGAAAACTGACCACCACATACACACATACCTGCCCCCCCTGCCCCCCAAAGCAGCTCCACCAGCCCGGGAGGGAGAGCCCATCCCCAGCCTTGTGCACCACCAGCAGAGGGGGACAACGGTCCATCCTTCACACACCACAAAATCAGTGACCTGGGGTGCACAGGGGCACAAAGACAAACCCAGGCAGCCACCACTGCCAAAACTCCCATCCAATTTCTCTGGATGAGGTCAATGAAGAGACCTGGAGCACACATCCAGGTGGGCTCATGCACAGGCGAAGCCCTCACAAAATCCTGGTGTTAGGAAGATGGGAAGTTAAGAACAGGGAGAGGCCTGCTCTTCAAGACTTGGTTGTTTCTGCTTTGGCTATTAAACTGTTAAGACTTAATAAAATAAGTCTTAAAAATATGTGGTGGGCAATAATATTTGGTAAAAACTCAAGTTCTTGCCTACGACTTGCCAGAGCCAGGATATAACCACAGAATCATGGAACAGTTTGGGTTGGAAGGGACCTCAAAAACCATCTAGTTCCAACCCCCTTAAACCTCCTTTGTAAAAGCAGCATGGTTCAAGCCCAACATAGCCAGCATCTCTAAGGAAAAAAACCCAAAATCATAGAATCATAGAGCAGCATGGATTGGAAGGGACCCCAAGGATCACAGAGTTCCAACCCCCCAAATGTACAACAGGATTTGTTAAGTAACCCCTTTAAACTTTTGTACACCTCAAAAATCAAGGGAAGAAAAGGCAGAGGCATAAATTAAATACTTTAGAAACTATCTGCAACTCTTCCCTGAGTCAGAAGGAAGAAGTTCATCTGCTGTCACAGAAGGAGCAGCCCAGAAAAGCCCGCTGGGCTCTGAAGCCTCCTCTGAAGCTGGGGCATCTGCACCTGGCCCTGCCAAGAGTCCTGCTCGACAGAAACAGCCCGAAACACAAAGAGCTTCTCTTGAATAAGGAAACAGAGGATACAACGGTCAGCTTCAAGATGTCAGATACCAACAGAAACTGGCTACAAGCCCCACCAGGCATTTTTAAGGAAACTTCTCACCCGGGTTCGAGCGAGGCCACAGACCCACAGCGCTCAGGCTGCTTGTATGCACAGGGGAAAGGGTCTGGTGGGCTCTTTACCCCTGCTCATTCTCACTGGGACACATTTAATTTCTCCCAGCAGAACTGCAGCAATTCCCAAGAAGAGAGGCAAGGAGGAGGAGGAGATGCAAGCAGAGCTGCCATGCCTGTCAGGAGAATTGCCCTCGGCTGCCCGCACACGCTGCCTGCCCCAGCTGGACCAGCACCCTCTGTCTGCCATTCAGGAAGCGTTTTGATGGGCAAAGGAATGCCATAAATCCACACAGGTTTTGAGAAGAAAATCCCCAGGATGCATCCACACTTAACCTGAGGTGAATCTGTACGTGGAGACCCGCTGGGATTTAAAAGACAAGTTTTGCTTCCTGCTTGTTTCAGGGAGTTTTGGCAGGAGAACAAGACTCTGGGCAGCCCTGCTACACCCCCAGCCGCATTCCCACCGTAAACAAAAAGCCAGGGAATCATAGAATCATAGAATCATCCCAATTCTCTTCACCCCCTCACTTCCTCCTCCCCAGAGCTGGGCAGCACCAACTGCTCAGGCTGGACATCGCAATGGTGGCAGCACGTAAGGCCCACGCTCACTCCTCACCCCCTACTCAATATCACACATCTGTGTTCCCCCACCATCAGCCCCACGTGCACAGAGGTCACCTGGGCTCACAGATGGAACAGGGGAGAGAGGAGGTCTTGCTACAGCAACATTCCTTTATCCCAGATGGGTAACCTGCCCAGCATCATCCTGCAATACGGCTGAGCTGCCCAGAAGTAGTCATAGAATCATAGAATCATAGACTGGCATGGGTTGGAAGGGACCCCAAGGA
>VZTU01006418.1:56859-95247 GCA_013400835.1 Zapornia atra | reverse complement strand
TTTGACACTAAGCAGTCTTCAAGGTACAGAACCATTCAATTAACTTCCCTGTGCAAACATCTCTCTTGCATTAGTACCACACTGACTATCTTTCTTACACCAAATATCAAAAATACCCATTATTTTAATCTTTAAAAAATACAGTGTTTCTTGCTTGTATTTCTTGAATGCTAGTGTTTGTAAGCATCTTTCTCTCTTGGGTCTCATTTTCTGTATGTGTGCCCTCTTCAAAACGGACCTCTCAGTGTACATTTTGTAATTCTGATAGAGGTTTCCCAGCCTGTGCATCATTCTTTAGTTGATGGTGCTGGTATGTCAGGTTATTTTTTTCTTAACTTTGAGTTTTGACTTTTCAAGAACTCCTGCTCTTCAACAATTGCTCTGTACCTGCCAGATTGAGTTGTACAGGATATAGTCTAGAATGCAAAAACAGTCTTAGCTTTGCGTGGTATTTTGCTAATAGATTTGCTGTTTCAAGATACAGAAATGTCAACTTAGTGTAGAGTCCTTTTCCTAGTTCTGCCATTCTGCACAGTAGCTACTTACCTCACTAATAACTTTTTCATATGTAAGGAAAGCAGAACTAAGTCAGTATTTCAAAAGCTGGTAAAAGACCAATAATGTGATTTATTTTAGCTTTATGGGCAACCTTAAGCCCACACATTAAGTGTGTGAGCACTGTATTAAGGCTACATGCTCAGAGCTTGGTTACTTTACTGTGTACAATCCCAAATGTACTGTATGTTTTACAGATATTCCCCTGTAAAAATCTATGGGGAAAGTAAAGTGTGTTATGTGTGTGTGTATTAGGAAAAAAAGCACAGTACAGTTCTTTTGCATTTTAGGTACGTTTGTATTAGATGAGTAGAATGAGTATAAACACAAACATGACCAGGAGATCACATGTCAATTTCTAATATTGTTACTATGTAGAAGAGTCATAGTGCATAATTATGTCTGAAATAAGGAAGCTGAAAGCATCTTAAAATAAATCCAGGTGATCCTTCCCAATTACAGTGCACGTTCAACTAGAAATCTATTTACAAAATCTGTGTTACTAATATTTTAAGTAGATGGAATAAAGTGGTGTGCACTATCAAACTGGCATTGCTCCATCCTTCTTAAAAAGTAGCAGTGTTCTGAATTTCTCATGGTTACCTCATCTGGCCACTCCACAACCCTGACTGTGTTTGGCTGAAGATTTTCATACCCTCTTCTGTTATTTGACTAGATCCTACAGCACTCAGGAAGTTCTGTGACAGGGATATACTTCAAGTGGAGGCTTCTACTGACAGAATGTACACCTGGTTCACAACTTGTGAATTTGCAACTGTTTCAGAATATACAGGTGTCCAGTTACAGCAGTACTTAAGTATTAAATAGCACTTTTCACTTGGTAGATGTTAAGACTATTAAAACACTTTCCCCTTTCCTCTGTGCTCCAATTGCAAACATTGAAGCATTTCAGTAAGCAGACTCACCCTCTAGATTTTCCACATAGGAGTTGGACATGAGTGCTGAATGTTGAGTCCATTTCTCTGTTGAACCTGATGGCTGGTATTCCAGGTCAGAGATAAAACTGTCTGTGTCAGAGAAGAAGACAGACATAACTACTGACTGGACTAAACCAAGAAGTTACAGTTCACTCAACCAGGAAGTGACTTTCAGTTTTCTTTTAATAGCACTAACTTTAAATACCCAGTTTCATTCACAACTACTACATATGTTGACATAAGGAACTATTTATAAATTATCAACGTGCCTATTAAAACCAGTATCACTTATCTTGTATACTTAGTTACTTTTCACTTAGCAGCCAGAGCCATAAAGGTAATGGTTAATATTTTTGGACATCTACCTAGTTGTATCATCGTAAGTCTTACACTACATGAATTTCATCTTAGTATTTGTCTTAGAATATTCCTCTTACAATTTTCCCAATCTGCTTTACTTACTGTGGTCAATCTGCTGTGCCCCTTGACAGAACCTCCACTGAACAAAGTAGGCAAAAGAGTACCAGTAAAAAAGCCCTTTATTTTTCTCTTTCCTGTCCTTTAAGCAAAGGAAACTGTTGCAGTAGCCAGTCCTTAGTTTCCCTGTTACTTCTCAGGCTGTCTGAACACTTTGTCCAAAGTGCTGCCACACACAGTACAGGCCACCCACATTTGAAGTATTGGAAAGCTATTATCTTGGCATAGGGGGCTCTATCAGACTAAGGCAAGGGGGTAAACTAAGGAGGTAGAGGAGATCTGTAGTCCACTGCATGGCTTCCTGGAGGAAAAATGAATGTAGTGTATTACTTTAACAAGTGCATGCTTATTCAGTTACGATTAGTGACTACAGGGAGTTTACAATTTTACACAGTGTAGGGTTTGAGTTTCTTGGGGTTGTTTCCCTGCCCAAGGAAGATTTTCCAGTTTAGCAAATCAGACTTTAATACAACTAACAAAGTTACTCTGGAATTGGCTAATTTGTGCCTTCTGGACAGAGCCACACATCTGCTGTGCCACGGATGGCTCTTGGGAGAATGAGAGTCTCTTCTTACTTCCTCCTGAAATTCAAGCAATTAAAATTATTTTTCTTTGGGTGACTCCTTATGCTTAATTGTTTAAAGCTTAAAGTTACATGTATTTAATCAGGAAGTGGAAATCACTCAATGAAAACGTCCACGACCATTTTGAAGCAAAGGAGTACATGAGAGACAAATTCTTCCCAAATAATAGGAGATCAAGAAAAGAATAGTTTTCCCACCAATTGTGGTAGAAACAGCAAGAAAGTGACATTTAAATAAAGATCTAATGAATCCAGGGAGATGGATTGGAAACTACCTTGGGATGAAATAATTAACTTTTACATCGATCTATTTTAAAGCTCAGGCTTTTCAAAGGAGCAGGCAACACACACTGACAAAAAACCTCCAGAGGAACACTGAAGGTAATTAGCTCTTTTAAGCAACAGTCCCTGTACCATGAAATCTGCATGGCTTATACAGCATGGATTATCTGTCACTTGAGCTCTGAGCAATTTTACTAATTAATTTCATAGATAGAGGGATTCTGAGGTTCTTGATGTCCTAACAAAGCTGCTGACAGTATTTGCTTTTATAAATTCCTGACAGAATGTGTCATGTGGAGCACGTGTAACATCCTGCCAGCACCTTCTGGAATAAAGCATGCACTTGCCTCAGGGACACAGTATTTGTTGTTTGTGAAATGTGATAAATAAAGCAACAGCCTTTTCAAGTGTGTAATTAGCATAAGGATTTTGTTCAACACACACTTAAGTTAGAACTTGAGGTCTTGGGTTAAATGTACATTAATAATACCTTTCTACCTCAATTTCATAAACATTTGAGAAAAATTTTTACTTAAGTACCATATTTTGTACCTAACACTAAAAATTAAAATACTTTTTAAGTAAAAATCAAGAAAACCAACATATTATAGGTCTATCTAACTGATCAAAAATGCACACTTTTCTGAACCACTGCTTTTGTCTTGGCTCCTCCCTCAAGTAAAGAAAGGTTAAGAAAAGCTTTAACAACTCAATTATCTGCACCAGATTTGGGTCAAAGCAGTAAATCAGCTTAAAATTAGAGTTTTACTAAGGGTACAGGCAGACCAAAAAGCTACCAGTTACACCACTTGGGTTTCAGGATCTCTTCCTACATGAGCCATGTGCTAACTGATTAAAAGTTTAGCCTGTATATCCTTTGCTACCACTGAGCTGAAGTAGGATCTGCAGGCAGTGGGACTTAAATGAGAAGATGTACTGGCTTTAGAAAAATAGATCCCAACAAATATTCTAGAATGCATGATTTTTGCAGTGCTGCCAGAGTAAGTAGCACAGAATGTTTGGGGTTTTTTAGTACATAGCAGACTGTATCAGCTGTCTAGGTTTGGTAGTATTGTTGCATCCACCTAGGAACTGATTTGTTTTAGAGGACAGATCAGTGAATTGCTGGATCAAGGTTGTCTCTTGTCAATTCGAGGTAAGGTTCTACCAGCAGCATTTATGTTAAGAATCCCTGCAGCTACGTCACAGGGGTTAGTGCAGTATATTTAGCCTGGTTTTGACTCCGCGTGACTGGCAAGAAGCAGAGTGTCAACTTTCCCCAAAATAAAAAAAAGAGCCCTGCCAGGCTATAATTAACCCTCAGTCTTCTGTGCTGTGGAGCAGCCAGCTGATGCTGTTGCTTTGTGACCAAACCCAGTCACGTGGCGGGCCATGTTTATGATGGCAAGCTATCAAGCACATGGTGGGTTGCCTTGCAAGTTACCATTTCAAGCCATAAGACACTTTCAGTAATTTCAGGTTTGATGCCAGCCTAACCAATTACCATTTTTTGTTTAAATTACCTGTTAAAATAACACTGTATGAAGTGCAAGGAAGAGTATAATTTTCCTGTGCACGTTGTATTTATAGCTATATAGGCTGCCTGTGCCTGCAGAGTCACAGACAAGCTCTGCGGTTATTTGGTACAGTAACAAATATCAACCTTTTGGTTGTGGTTATAATGTCACAATCTGCATTTATCTATCACAGTGAAACCAACTCATTTAAGCCCTATGTTTACCCCTTTCTTTTACCCAAGCAGATGAATCTAACATAGTAAGTATTAAGCGTGAACCTTTCAGCTAGAGGACACATGCTGTGCTGCAGAAAGCAGTGCAGAAGTGGCTAAGTGTATTTTTTTGCCAGTGTCACAAGGGCATGCCTAACTCCTTCCAGTTCTGCTACTATTACAAGTGTCTGCACCATGACATAGATTGAATTCACAGAGAAGTTTCTAACCTCTTCTAATTCTTAAATGGGAATCTTTTTGCAGAGGTGCAACTACTTGAGCTCACTCTGAATTAGTGACAAGGTGTTCTGTGGCTCTCCAAGGCAAATAAGCAGTTTCATATGCTAGCTGGTTATATAAACTTGAGGATTTACCTGGAGTTCTTCACACATCAGCAGACTATACCTGGTCTTCTGAATAGATGCCTTTCTGGCACAGACTTTATGAACACAGTGAACGAGACCACTAGATGCAGTCATGCCATTCTTTAACTGCTGGCTACCCCAGATGGATGACATCCTCTTCGCTGTTCCTCCCTGTTCCAACCTTTTCCTTTCAATGTGTCTGGATCTCCATTTCCTTCAACACTTAGTTCACAACAACCTATTACTAAAAGCAGATTCCCATTTTCTTCCACTATGTTTCAGGTTCCGCATTATCACCTTACTCAACCTTGACATCTCACTGCAGGAGCCCACAAACTTAGGAAAAGAATTGTAAACTACTTTTAATTGCTATCTCCATACTAGTTGACAATATATATTTAATATACAGAATACTAAGGAGGAGTTTGAACACAATCTTACTAAATAATTTATACTAGTATAGTTTTTGGAATGCCTTTTAGTATACAGAACTATCAGAATATTCTTGTTGATATGTAGACTAGAGTGCTTGTCACACAAATCCATGTCAGGCATGCTGCAGGATGCAACGTTTGTGCTGTGCTTAGGACACAGCATAAATCAACTCCAGTCAAAGAAACCTTGAGTTTGGTTTGTACATCTCAAGCTTGAGTTATATCAGCAAGGCAAGAGATTTTTGAGACGCTCTCCTCCTTACTGAGTTAGACTCTAGAATTCAGTATTTCTTGTGTTTCTGTAGACCTTCATAGAAACAGCTGCCCTAATTAATAATGATGTCTTAATGCATAAGTTTTAAAGATACAGAGAAATACAAACTACAGTAGTTTTCCAGTACTTCATTAGTTTCCACTGTGATTCTCCAGAAGTTAAGCTGAAGCTACAGTAAAAAGCTACCTGTAAAGATGTACAAATTTTCTAGCGAAGATCAGAATAATCTCTGAGCTTCCCAGCAAGAGAATTTATCAACTAGTGAATTACTGCAGAACTATTAAAATGAATGAATGTGAATGGCTTAGAATGCTACATGGAATGTGTCTGACAAAGCAGACTTGCTGCTTTATGTATACAAAACGGTTAGAGGATTTTAGTTATGATTTATAGTAAATCTGCATACTGGATTTTCTAATCTCCAGCTTTATGTAATGGAGATGCAATGAGTAACAAAATCTAAGAGGATTAGTGGAAGGTCATCCTGATTTACTGAATACAGCCTAACATGATATTTTTAAAATGGTTAAATAGAGTTGTGCATGTTAGAAATCTCATCACTGTAGAAAACCATGAAATTCAAGGTAAACTCACTCCTAAACTGCAAAACTCAAGATAGATCAACAATATTACAATAGTTTTAAATCTAAAACTTGACAATGGGATAGGTAAAACATCACACTAGGTGTGCTTTTTAAAAACAGAGTGGAAAAACTTTTCAAGGTCTCCTCTCATAACTAGACTGAGTCTAGCTATTTATTAGCTTTTTTAACAGGTGGGGAAGAAATAGGACCTTTATCAGATGCATATACAACAGAGCAGGGTATGGATGATGGACATGGGAAAGGGCAGAAATACCAACTGCCTGTTTCTTGTCACTTCAGCTGCCTTGTTCACACCTATCTGCAGGCCTAAATATTCTACTGTCTGTACAGAGGAATTGGGCAGAGGTGGCATGGAGGGGGCAAATAAAGAGCAAGAAGCTGCTTTTATATAGTTGTAGTCCAAAAGTTTACCAGCTTGTGCAGATTGGCTATTGCAAAGACCTAAGCAGAAACAAGTACTGCTTTTCAGAACACCTTTTAAGTAGTAGCATACAGCACAAATTACTTCTCTTTCAAATATTTTCTGTAATATTTTAATTTCACATCTAGGTGACCTCATGCATTTCCACCCCTTGTTTCTTCAAGTTAATTAGAATGTTTCTTATAGGAAGTAAGGATGGGAAGAAGGAAAGCCAAACAAAAGCACAANCAGCCAAAGTTGAGTAGGGAAAAAAGAAAGGGGAAAAAAAAAAAGGGATAAAGTACATTTTATGCAGACACCCAGGTAGAGGCTCTGCCTGTTTCACTCATAGCCTGAACTTGAAAGAGCAAGCTTGGTTTGCTCTAACTGGTAAAGGGCAAAGGAATATAACTGCACTGAAAAAGGTACTCCGTTCTGGTCATTGGCAAGTGTATCTGACTTTCCAGAGAGGCTATAAGCATAGCTGTATCCAGACGTGTTACACCTCCAGGAGCTGCTGGATCAAGGCTAATCCAGATACTCTTGGCTTCAGCCCTGAGCAGCTTTGCAGTTCTGTATGAAGTAGTCAATTTGGGGATTTTTTTTTTTGCTATGACAAAAAAGCTAGACACAGTAAGATTTACTTTTAGGAGCCTCTTAATGGAATTAATTTAACTAGTACCCAGACCCCCACTTCTTTAATTGTGGGTTCTTTATGTTTCCCTTGGTTTTATTTTTAAAAATTTTTACGAATTTGAAATCATACTCAAGCTAAACAACTTGGTAATGAGGACTAGTCTTGCCATGAGGTAGCACTTCCATACTATGGTCAATTTTTTTTCTTAAAAATAGTTTATTTTCTTTGCCAAGAAAATACCTACAAGGCTAATTTAAATAATGTGCACTATTTCAAAGATTATTTCTGCTCTCAGGGTGTTTTTATTTTAAGTTAGTATTCTTATAAAAAGATATTTAACATCTGTAATCCTGCTATGATTTATAAAATTTTCAGTTGGCTTTGCCTTACTGTTTTGAGAGGTTTATTGCCTTAATTGGTAACCCTTAAAAACGTGTTTTCAAACAAAATAGAGCTTTCCCATTTGAGAGATCAGCTGGGAGAACTTACTGTATCAACATTCATGTATGTATGCAATTGTGTAGCATAACTGGTTTGCTATTTGTATCTAGCTGTATTGGTACAGAAATTAAAATTCAGTTATACATAAAAGAAAAATTTTGAAGTTATTTTTTAAACCACAGTAATACGTTAGGTACCTTAGAAAAAAGTGTTCCTGTCTAAACATTGGTTGGTTGGTTTTTTTTTTTAAACTGATTAAGCAGAGAGGTATTTACATGTGTTGAGAGAACTGAGCAGCTTGTTTCTTGTCACTGTGCCCTTCAAGATTTTTGTAACAGCAGGTTTCAGGCTAAACATCTGATTTATATTTGCAGAATGGAAATGATAAAAAAAGCAATCATCAAATGGTGGTAATATTAAACTGAAAAGATGATAATCTCTATGCTTGCAAATGTGTTGTTGCTGCCAAGTGCTAGTTTACCATTTCAAACCATATTCACTTTTCCATATAGGAAGTGTATAGTTGAATCATCAGTTACCAGACCTTCTCTGAATGTCTGCAGTAAGCATTATTTAAAACAACCAAGTGAATAAAGCTGTAGCCATCTGACTCACGTGCATATTGATTATACTTCTCTAAACTGTCAACAAGTGGCCTCGCTTTTAGTGTGGCTCTTGCAGCTTTTCCTGTGATTTGATGTCTTTGTCAGCACAGAAACAATTCAGTAATTTCTTTGCATTAAGCAATGGAAATAGTTTCTAAGACCAGCTAATATTTGTAACATAGGGGAAAAATTTATTTGACTACTGTACAGTCAATTTCCTTTCTGAACAGGTATAAGGAAACTGCCAAGATACTCATAAATGCTAAACACATCTGCTTATACTGTGAAAAGTTTCATTACAGCATTAAGTTGTATTTTATTTCTACTTTTTTTTCTGTGGGTGTGGAGGGAACAATGATGAGAAAAAGGTAGGTTCTAACATTACACTACTTGTACCATGAGATTTCTTTCTCCCTTCTCTAGTACTGAACAAGAAAATACTGCTGTTCTTTTTCTGCGTTATGTTCCATAAAACCTTGCTCTTCTCTCTCAGCAAGTCCTTGATAGAATCAGTCCATTCCACCCTTTCTAACGTTGATTGATAAACAGTGTTTCTGAAGAGAGCACTTTGTTTGCTAGGGTAGCCATTTAACTGAGAGCTCAACAGTACTATCAATTTCTCTCATTCTCCTCCTAGTGTGCTGTGCTGTTTAAAGGAATTTCTGGCTAAATTTTCTTAGTACTGCCTGGAGGCAACAGCAGCAAAGCTCCATTTATAAAAGGAATGGGAACTGATGTGGGTATTTAACAAATGGCCTAAACTTAAGTCCTTACACTACTGCTGATACAATGAAGTAATTCCTAGGGATGATTTAAAAAAAACCCCAAACAACATAAAACCAACCACCACCACCAGAGTTAGGGCTCTTGTAGAAAAGAGATACTAGCAAGGCTCCCATCATGAATACCAAACACCTTTTACACACCTTTTAAGGCCAGGCCTTCTGCTCTTCCAGTCTTAGTAACATGACCTGCTCTTTAAATTGCTTTGCCTAGAGTAGTCTGACGTTTTGGATCTGATAGCTCTTTCTTTTCACTTCGTTGGACAAGTTTTGTATACTAATGACTGCCCAGTTTTATAAAGGAGAGAATGTTATAGCCTGGCCTTTAGCACTGGAATGTCCTTGTTCTGTTTCTGTTAAACAAGTGAATTTCTCAAAAAGGTAGCCAGAGTGGTAAGGAGAAAGCGAACAGCTGCTGTGAGCAGAGGTGCTGAATTATGACAGCTTATCTACAGAGTATCTGTGAAGAGACTAAGTGCCAAAATGCATGTGATGTTTTCAAAATCTAGCCTGCCCTTCAAAACTGGGACAACTCCAAGAAACAACACTCTAAATTACATTCATGCAACTTAAATATATCATTATGACTTTCATTTGAAACAGGACAATCAGGAAAGGCTTCAAATCAATTCCTTGTATGGAAGGTGTCAATAGGTACAAGGTAATCCTCAAGCCCTGTTTTATGACACTAAGTCTAGGAACAACTTAGACTAAGTACTCAAACTGTATGCCTACAGGTTTACAGCTGGTATCATTAGTTTTAAATAGTCTTCACTGTAGACACAAAACAGAACCCCATTTTGACAATACAAATTTACTTCTGTGAAAAGGAGTGTGCTCTCAACAAACCCACTTTCTAGCCTAGATTATATTGCAGTATTAAAATACTACATCCACTTACCATCATCTAGTGTGATGTCTTGTAATCCTATTGTTTGAAAATTCAATTCTCGATCTTCGGGTTCTGGCTTAATGTTAATAGCTGCCCCATCTGGTGAAAATGGAGATGAATCACACAGAGTATGGTGTACTAGGGATGATGCTGCAGTAAGAGCTCCCAACGCTGGGCTGTGTGCTTGAGGGGAGTGCTGTCCCGAGTGGCTTACAGCAGTTGGCGGGGGAGACGAGGCAGGTCCTGAGCTAGGAGATTGATAAGGCATAGGCTGTAGCTGGGGTGAAGAAGGTCCAGACAGTGGTGAATGGACCAAAGGATGGGAAGCTGTTGGGGATGGGGATGAAGCAGATGCTGGATTTGCAGAATGGTACGGGACTTGCTGCAGCTGGGGAGAAGACTGCCCAAGGGGCCGGTTCATTGCAGAAGGGATGGAGCCCTGCCCAGCGCTTGGGCAGTGGTATCCCATTGACGGTACGTGAGCAGATGATTGTCCTGAATGAGCCGGGTGTGCTAGTGGGTGCCCTGTGGTACTTGATGTTGACACAGAACCTGGATTTGAGGAATGAAACTGCATTGGTGGTAGAGCTTGGCAGCTAAGATTTATCAAATGAGGTACAGCTGTGTCTGGCTGAAATGAAATAGTATCAAATCCTTGGCTGGAGGCAGAGTTCATAGGAAGACCAGACTGTCCATTGTATACATCATTAGACTGCATAGGCTGGTAAGAAGGCCTCACAGGAGGTGCTGATGTTACCTGAAAAGACTGAACCACAGCAGGAGGCAAAACATGACACTCTTCGCTGGGACTAAGGTTTCTACCTTGCATATGTGGCAGGTGGGGTACTGGTGAGGTCACCATTGCTGTGTATGGTGGTTGAACTGGACACACAAGGCTCCTGGGTGATGTAGACAGTAAACTGTCATGTGGATGCCCTTGCTCTGGTGAAGGCAATTGAGTTCGGATAGAATGCAGACCCTGGACGTTGCTTGTGTGAGGCAGGGCCAACGATGGAACAGCAGACAAATCCACCTCATCTCTGTGCTCTTGCTTCATTATAACTAGAAAAAGTAAAACACTGTATTGGAATTCCAACTCGTGTATACTGTGATAAATGCACACGCTAATTGCTGTTTAACAGCCACAATAGTTTTGTGCTTGCTCCAGTTTCCCTTCTTTTGCTCTGCTTTCATTTTCTTTGATCATATACTGCTGTATTAACTTTTAATAGCCAAAAGAGCTCTCCTAGCACATATACCAAGGCAGCCACCTTCCCTTTAAAAACCCCTCCTATGCAATGAAGGTTTTTAAAAGACATTCACAACTCAGCCAGAGAATGTCCAGGACACCGAAAGGATACAGCTCACTGCAGAGTTGCCACTGGGCTCCACT
This sequence comes from Zapornia atra, assembly GCA_013400835.1. Taxonomy (NCBI): domain Eukaryota; kingdom Metazoa; phylum Chordata; class Aves; order Gruiformes; family Rallidae; genus Zapornia; species Zapornia atra. The sequence goes on along the minus strand of VZTU01006418.1, from coordinate 83,855 downwards.
GAAAACAGGCAGAGGAGTTCAGCATCAGACATGCAGAAAATGGGAATGACAGTTTTAGCAGGCTTTAAACTTTCCTTAGCCTCTGATCAAGATGGCAGCTGAACTTTGGTAGCATAGTTAAAATAGCATGAGGAGTGCCTGATGGTTTAGTTACAGCAGCTTTTCAGCATATCCCCCAATTTCAGTGATGGCAAGAATTGATCTTGCAATACGGAGAGATACAAAATCAACGCATTTTCAGCTACAGGATTGTTTTTAAGCTACTGGCAGGCTCATGAAAAGATACTGATTTTAGATAGTAGTAGAAAAATGCTCGTGCTTTTAAATGCTCAATTAAGACTTTATTTTAAGAGTGTATTTTATCAACTGTTTATATTTATAGACAAAATGAATTTTAAAGCGTTTGTGCAATAACAATTGCAGTTATAATTAAAACTCTTATTTAGGCAGTGACTGTCATTACTTCATTTCACTGTTCAAATTTAGTTTGAGATGTGTATTGTAACTATGTTAGGAGCTGATGTTATTCTTAAGAATGGTTGAAAAATCCTGCATAAATCCAGTAACACAGTTAACCAATTCTTAGTATACTGGAAACCTAGGTATCATTACTGGCATTACACACGAACGTTTGAAGTATTAATTTTAGAGCTCAAGTGACCAAAATGTACTTAAATTGCATAAACTAAGAAGTTGGCTTTGTTAACATATACAAGTTTATATTAATATAAACTTTAAGAAGTTTATATTAATTTATTCATATTGACTTTAAGGACTCCTTCGGATAACTGACTTCAAGTCCTCCCGAGAGTACTAAAGGGTCTCCTGCCATCACTGGTACCTTGTGGTTTCTGATTTCTCTAAACAGGAATTTCTTAAAAGAAAAGGAAGTAAGGAATAGGCACTGCACATCTAGTGGTAACTGCTTCCTCATACCAAATGCAAGGGATTAAGATGTTTTAACTGCACATACAGTCTTCAGTTCTGGATAAATTAGAAACTTTCTTCTCAATGTGCTGCAAAAAAATTTTTTACAATCTACCTTGCATGTAAACCTGGGGGAGGGAAGGCTTTGACATTATTGATCTATTATTCTACGACCTCACTATCCACTAGGTCATCACTAGGGTTATATAAAGAGCAGCTTCTGAGATTTCTATGAAAATGATGGAAGTAGAATGCAAAATATTCAGTAAGAAGTGTAACAAAGAAATAGCTGGCTCCAATCATAGTCCTGTAACTTATTACTCTAAATTCCAGCTTTTTTAAGCTTGCCTAAGCTGTTTAACGAACAACTCAAAGCTAGTCTTATCTACTGGGCAAAAGGTACAAGACTCTCTGAACTACTTTTAAACGTAAAACACCACCCAAAACCATTGTTATTTTTCATTTAATACCTGGTGTGTAAGTAAAGCGTTGAGACTGGCTTTTTTTCCTCTTGCCATTGCAGAGATAAAACTGCACCTGAACTGCAGCTGTAATGGTTTTGTTATGGTATGGAGGAACTTCAAGTATGATGTTTGCCTGTATGAAAGTTGCAAAAAAATGTTTTGTGAATCAAATGCAAATGAAACCACTATTTATTACAGAAAACCTAAAACAATTATTGCAAAACTAAAGAAAACTGGTATTTTGAAACCGGTAAACTTCAAGTCTATACATCTTACATAGTAAATCAGTACTATAAGCAAACTTATTTGGAGACTTTTTTTTCTTTTTAAACACAAGTACTCTGAAGGTAATGTTTTTAATTAAACAGACACATTGTCTAAAGGATAATGTGTTTATCTTCCAGGGCATTAAAACCCCCACACTTTGGCAGTCAAAGAATTGCTTTTTGATCAGTAAGCTTTTAAGAAAAATTTTAATGCACTGGAAATTATTTGTCATCTTAACAACACTATCTTCAGTTTTCTGTTTTCAATTTTCTACTTTTTTCATTGCTTTCACAACAAGCATGCTCGTGCCAGTTCCTTCAAAGCATCATCTTAATGTCTACTTTACAGTATTGAGCCAATCTAGAAGTCTCCGGTTGTCTGTCTGAATCAGCCAATGATCTGCTTACTTTACTAAACAAAGTCTAAATTTCAGAACAATGACGATGCCTAGTTCCTCATTTTAAAACTAAAGTAAGAAAAATTGTTTCTCACCCCTTGACACTTTTCCCTAATTATTTTCCCTTCTACCTCCCACTGAGGTCGTCCATCTGTTGAGAGAAATTTACAAATAATTCAAGTAAAAAGCATTTTCTATAACACTGAAATACTTTATCTTAAAAATACTTAAATACATAATATAAAGCTGCATTCATTTTCAATCACAGAGCCCATTCAACTGTCAAGATATTCTGTGAACACGGTGTAAGTAGAGGTGCTTTAGGAGTTTCAACACTACACTGTCCCTAAGTTGACTGTTGTGTAGGATTCTGCAGTTTAACAGAACCTGCTGATTACATACAGTTAGCCTGCATTCCAAAGGAGGCAGTGAGTGTGCTGTAGGTGTAGAGGGATTGGTGACCCCTCCCCCCACCCCCATTTTTTGAAAAACTTTTTTTAAAAGTAATTAAATTACTGCTAACACTTGTGATTATTTAAACAAATGTGCTGATGACTTATAGGTTAAGTCACCACACAAGAGATAACGTGTGCCATATCTTCATGCACATAGCCACAGATTATACATTGAAACCAAATGCCCTCCCTTGAACCGAAAGACCCCGCAGTTCAAATACCCAGCAAGCTGTCTTTGCTGTGAGGGCAGTCAGAGACCTCTGTCACCCTCCCTCTGCTCGGACCTGGCCTAACCCAGTCAGTATCCTGATCCTAATGCTCAGTTCTGTTACTGGGCTTTGTACAGCTCATCCAGGAACCTACTGCCTAGCAGCAGTAGTTCTGTAAAAGGTGTTTGAGTTGTAGTCCATAGGCTTCAGTACATAACCCCCCCACTTATGTTGTATATAAGTCTTACATATTTATGAAAATAAGATGTGGAAGAATTGGACTTGGTTGCAGTCTTAATGACTGTCTTGGTATTGTTCAAATCAGATATTCTAAGTCACAGCAATGATAATATAAATTGTTCAAGTGTTATGCTCTCTGTACATGTACATTTGCTCTCTGTAAAGGGCAGTCAGGGAAGAAAAGGAACTTCCATGTTTTAAGACAGCTAGCCCTAAATTTTCAACTATTTTTTGTGCATTGCAGCCTAAGTAAGAAACAGTAAGATCTGTGGTATGACCTGTGATATACGCAATTCAAAGTTAGCCAGCCTGTAATTGTCTTCTTGAATTGACCTGCTACCTCTTCAATCATTGCAACCAGCAACCAGATCAGCGCCCAAATCGAAACTTCAACTACTTGTGATTTAACTTTTTTTTTTTCCTTTTTAAAAACAGCCATACTTCCTAAAACCCAAGCTAAGGTAGTGTGTTCGGTCTTGTTCTCAATGGAAAAAAGCAAGAGAGTACTTACCTTGTCCTTTTTCAAAGAATATAATTTTGGATTCTGGAAGAAAATTGGATCCTGTCACCACCATTTCATGGCCTCCATTTACTGAGCAACTATTGATGCTGTACTTCTCAATCTGAGGAAGTTCTTGAGCAGATCGCTGAGCTTTAAAACAAAATTAAGGGAAAAATTATTATTCACAAAGTTAATAATAGTGACTTTTATGATCCTAACTTGAGGAGTCGGGGGTGAAATTAAAACATCCACCTATTTATGTACATAAATAATTTGTGTATGGCTTATCTCCATTTTTAAATGATGTTGAAATTATGTAATTATAGAAAAACACTAAGCAGCCATGAATCCCAGCAGTCTCTATTACTATAGCAAATCAAGTTTCTAGTTTAGGAATACTGGTTTAAAATTTACTTCAGTATTTTATAGACAAAATGAATTCTAGGAGCAGTCATGTTTTGTTTCCTTAGTGCCAGTATTTAACAAGTGAACTCTCCATAAGTTCAGCTGTTCATAAGATGATACTGTATAAAGCCAAGTAATGGTACAGACTCTTGTAAATGAGATGGCATTAGTTCTTCCTGAAATTAGTATTTATTCTCACTGCACTACCTCAGCTTCCACTGCTCATGTACAGGAACTACTGAAGCTGGTAGCTGGGGGCCTGCAGTGTTTGGTTTAAAACCCAAACCATTGTTTTTCCTCCAAACCTTCAGGCTGCCATTTAGCAAGTACCATCTTTAAATAAAGACATATTATTTCTGGCAATTTAGCTCTTGACCCGCAATGGTTTTTAACACCCATTTGTTGTATTTAATTCTGGCAATAAATATTGTTAGAAGGACAATACCACTGACACATGCAGAAAACATGAGTATAAAGTACATATAGTTAAAGCAATCTTACAGCATTCAACAGGTATGGAAGCAGTCTGCAGAGATAAGACTTTTCCACTAGGTTGTGGGATGTGAACACGAAACACAAGTCGCACTCTGGTATTCTTTCTTCCAATATCTGTCTCTCCTTTACGGAGCTCTATATCTGAATTGCGAAGTTTCAAAATACCAGCACAATCGATACTGGAGATAGGTGAGGACGGATGGATTAGAAGAGAAATGGAAGAAAATGAATCAAACTATTGCCAAGGTATATACTCTGTAAGCCTGTCTTTTGTTAACGAATGAGGAGCATTCTATTTTTTCCTCATATTATCTTATTTTTAACATCCAAGATTAAAAGATTTGTTAGTGTCAAAAATAGCAGTAAGCATTCTGTTGAAACATCTGGTCTAACCTTTAAAAGATTATGTGTTATTGCACATTGTTAACCTACTTAAAAGTAAGTTATTTAACACAATAAAACATCCTTTACAAGGAATGAGACCTATATTTAGTTCTACCTTAGGCAGGAGAAGAATGACAAAGGTGTTGCTATCAGCTCCCACCCACCCTTTCCCATAGTTATTATTTAATCGAGTAACATGTCTACATAAGGTTGTGAGGAGCGTTATCTTGCACATGACCATGTGTTCACAGCATTCAGTGGAACTAGTATGAAGTCTGTTAACTAGGGAAATCCAAACCTACATAAGAAAGAAACATGCTACATCAACAAACGGTTGTGCTTTCCTCTGTTTACGGACCCTCCAAGCTACACAACTATTATTTAGGGTGGTCTATCTGGCAAGACCTGGAAAGTCAGAATAATGCAACTGCTAAAACCAAAAAATAATCAAAACAAGGAAAAGGCCTACCAAGGTCCTGGAAGTGAAATCACCACATTCAACCGAGAAACAAGTAACTAAACGGTAGGCCTGTATTTTCATGGAAAAAAAGAAGTACTGTGTCTCAAAATCAACCAACCTCTACTGGCCAGAAACACACACACCTACCCTGTGGAGTGAGACATATATTTATATATATATATATGTATGGAGATGTGTACTCCCAGAAGCACCCTCCCATCTCCCTGTCCATCTTATGACCTCCCCGCTTCTGAATGCTTGTCCACCTTCATCACGAGCCATGTTTTTGGAAAACATGCTATTCTACAGGATTTTTCTTTTACCTATTTACAAATTAATAAAACTGAAACAAGATGCACAGCAATTAAACAGCTAATGTATGCTGCAACATACCTGGCTGACATGTTATTTTCAGGAAGAAGTGGTATTTCCAAAACTTTTGTGCTGGCAATTATTATCTCCTGACTAGCTGTTGCAACTGTTTTTCCAGTGATTCGGTGCACCTGGTAGAACGCATGAGGCCTTAAGTAGCGGTCATCTGCTGTCCCGATGAACATTTGTAGGTTTACTGGCTTTTCACTGTAGCCCAGGAGCTGATGAAAAAGTAGATGTAATATTAAAACATTAGTTAATGTTTACTGCATTTATGTGCGTATACTATAAATACACAACTAGTACAAAGACTTAAGAGTCAGAGTACTGTTGAATTAAAATCACCTCCTATCTTTTCAGAAATCAGAAAGTGGTGTACTGATAACAGTCTATCCCCCAATACAGTATCAGCAACATTTACCAGAACAAATAATAAAATATCTTTTTTACTTTTGAATCCCTTAAGAGAATCACTTTATCTACAGAATTTCTACATCAAAACTATGCTATGTTATAGGCACATTTCTGATATTGTTTTTAACTCAAGCCAAATTATAAGTTTTACTATGATTCATCTACTTTCTATAAATACTAAAAAATAGTCTAAAAATTAGTTTTTCAACTATGGAAACTAGCGAGTTTATGAAACTTAAGAGGGTTTGTGAATGCAAATGTATTGTGTTAGGACAAATAAAATCTTTTAAAAACCAAAATTTGATAAATGCTTATTCATGCATCTTTCCTTTTCTTAAATATAAGACTAACCACCCAGGTACTCAGTTGTTAAAACTACTTATTACTTGAGCTAACAGTAACACATTGAAACATCAGAAAAAAGAAGCTGCAATCCTCTGAATAAGATGTTACCAGTGTACTACCATAAAACTAGCTTGTTCTTTTGGAGTTTAAGGAAACAAATTCAACCAGCAGGAACATACGTTTCTTTTAGCCACTGCAATTTTAAATCAAAGCCTATAAATGTGCTTTTTAAAACCATGAAGTTTACTCCACCTTCCTGCAACTGGCAGACTGATGCATGTGGCAAGTCATACAATTTCTAAAAAGCAATGCAGCAAATTTACATTTCATTGACTTTGACATCAACTTATGTTCAAACTGGAGGGAAGGCCAGACAGTCACTCTTTGAATGTGGTTTGTTTTGTCAATATTTTTGTCTCTAGGGAGAGTTATTTAGTCACACAACAATATTATCCAAGCTCTTTACAGACTTAACACTTGAAAAATAAACAGAACCACTTCAATTTAACCTACTCACAAGAGTAATGCAATGCCAGTAGTCAGCAGCACAGAAACCCCAAGCACACCTGCTCCCAGAAATCAGAAGCATGACTGTAGGTGCAATGTACTTGATGTGCTACAATTGGTAGTAAGTTTTATACCCCACAAATGAATGCCTTGCCTGGTTTTTGTATTCAAGTTCAGTGACGAGAGCAACTACCCCTCTTGATTGAGATCTTTCTCAGTCAAGAACAGAAAATTGGCTCTCTAAAGTTCCAGACTTCTGTCAGAAGCCATTCTCCAGGGTTTCTGCCTTATACTAATGCTTTTGCCCAAGATGTGATACTCATGAGTAATCAGTCCATCTAGATGCAACAGTGCTGTGCCTTTACCCAATGAGGTGAAATGTGATTGAGAAGTACAATAGCCCAAATGCAGACCACCTAAGAGAAATAAAACTGAGCTTACTTAAACCCAAAACAACTAAGGCTTGTTCATCACACCTCTGTATCCAGCACACACACACACGCAATCTAAAATCATTCCTAAACAAAACACAGCGCAGACAAGTTACAGCATATAACTGTTACTGACCAGCATCTTATTATCTGGAGCAGCTGACACAAAAGGCTGATAGATTGACTACATTATTTGTTACAATCCATTACATGAGTTCAGCCTCAGAGAAAATGCACCCCCCTCCCCCCTTTATTTGATGCATGGAGATTAAAGAAAGTAAACTGTTCAGAATTAGTGCTTCCAGTGCTGTTCTGGGCTGGGGAACCCTAGATAATTACTGCAGTAAGGAGATCACATTGCTTTTCATGCTTGTAGACAAGTCTGAATTCTGTTGTCCTCAAATGTCTTTGTTCATTTCTGGGGCCATGTACAACATCTCCCAGCTGTTGTGCCTTGAAAAGCCACAGAGAAATGGGTCAACTTTTACCATAAAACACAGTCTACATTTGTACTACATTGCACACAGGCTACAAATGAAGTTGCACTAAAGCAGACTGGTTTCTGTCTTTCAACTCAATGAATTTCCATCTGTATCCTCATCTGATTCCAGCTGCCACTGAGAATTCATGCATGTTATAGAGAGCAGAACAAACTGACTTAAGGGTAAACCAAGGAATTGCATCTCCTCATAGGTGTAACAAGCCTTACCCAGTCAGGCCCTCATTGTAATGAAGGAAAAGTACCTGCTACAATGCATCAAGCAATCTTTAAAAGTCACAGCACCTTCTATCAGGTACAATGTCCTGCCATTTTTGTATTTTCAGCTAATTTCTTACATGATCTCATTTATTTGCATTTCATATGTATGACTCTTGTTCTGTCAAATACGTAAAATCCTCTTTGTTCTCACTGGAGCTCTCAGTACAGATATATAGCCAGAAAAAAACCCCCAAACAAACACTGATGCAGGACTCCAACGTCCTTACAAATTACTTTTTTTTTTAAATACCAGATTAATATTTTCATAATTTCTGAGTCTGAATTACTTTAGGAGTTTAAAGATAATTTAAGGGCATGTATTTGTTTAGAGTTTACAGCAGCCGCCTTGTCCCAAGTTCTCCACCCTGCAACTGCACCATCCGTCTTTCTCAGTTAAAATTAAGCCTTAACACCATGGAACACGGCCTAAATGTGACGCTAGTTAAACACGTTCACTCTGACACTGTGAATTACATAAATTACAATCCAGACCTATTAAAAATTTTGAATAACTTCCAAGTGAGGTCAGGGTGACAAAGCTAATTTCCAGGTCAAGCTATCTCCCCTTTCCTTAAGAGACATGAACACTAGTTCTGGAGACACTGGTCACATGAGAGTGAAAGGAGTGGGGGAATACACATAAAACCAAGCTGGTCTGTCAGTGGAGAAACTCTTCTCTACAGAAGCCAACACAGAAGAGGAGTTTAATGTAGTGGGGTTAATTTACCCCACATGAGCAGGCCCCCCCGTGCTCACTCAAACACACTACAGCAGACATGTGAGGCATGGTTTCTGCACAGCCTGTGGTGGGAACTGACAGAAAATGCCCACCCCATCGGATGCCTTATATAGCAATAGCTACCAGGTACATTTTCTGTATGGTGCCATCCTGATACAAGCTTGTGCTTGCTGACTGGCTCACATCACTGCAGTACACTAGCTGTAGCAAAGTAGAAATCTGAAACTTTGTTACTATAGTTTCAGAGAAATGATAAATACTCCACAGCAAGATCCTACACCGTAGTACCGCCTTTCTAGTTACTTTCCTTCTGGTTTATATATTAACACAAATGAAAACAAACAAGAAACCAAATGCCCCAAGGAAGAAGATTATAAAGAAACAGAAAACACTGTTACAGTAATTTACAAGAGACCTATACATGTTATAATACAGAAATATATAGATAGGGCATTTAATAATTAAGTCTCCTCTAATACCAACAGAATGAAATCCTGAAAATTTCATAGAAACTTAAAAGCCACACTAGTGTAGAATCATAGAATCTATACCTTGGTTAGGCAGCAGAGACTTCATAAATTTATACTTTGCATTTCAGATTATTTATTCTGTTTATTCGAGGTTTAAAATAAAAAGAGAACAGCATAAAAGAAAACCAATACAAAGACATAAATACAGCCAAGGTGTGCAACTAAGCATGGCAATTAAGAGGAGGGGTGGGGAAGAAAAGACTTACAATGCAAATTTGTGCTTAAGAATTAACATTTTGTCAGCTCTTGTCTAGTAAGCGAGCTGACAACTCCAGGCATGACATAGATTCTGAAAGAGTGAAGTCAAATGTTTACAGAGCATCTGTAATCGAAGAGAAGAGCCTGTGGGGGCCAGTGAGCTAAGGGTAGGTGGTAGAAAACAATCCAATCACTTGTGGAGAGGATGCCTGCACATCCCATGTAATTTATATTACATAATCATTCAAAGCCTTCAGTGAAACCAACCTGCAGTGCCTAGCACCACACTATTGGAGACAGCCTATGTCATATCATTCCTGAGAACACAGGACAATGCTGGATTACTTGCTTAATTCCCCTGGAACTACTCCTACATTACTGACTGCAGGCGCACGCAGCAGTTCGCTGGAGAGTATGAGTCTTCTGAAGTCCATTATATGAGTAATTCACATGAGAGTAAGTCTTGGATCTGTCTCTCCCTACACAAAGCCTTTACACAGTAAGTAATGCAGAACCTTCTGCCCACCACACTTGGTCCCCATTACAGAATCCAAACTACCTCTCGTCTCCTAGGAATCTCTGCCCCCAAAGAAAGGGTGCTATTTAGAGCCTGAGTTGCCATTATTAATGCAATGCCCGTTTTGTTAATAATGGAGACTGACAAAATTCAACTCCAAATCTGGAAAAATGACATATTTTGGAATTTAAAATTCATTCTTTTTAAATACAATTTTGTTCTCATTCAAAATAATGTTGATTGTTCATAGTTCCATTGACAGCAGGATGACACTTTATTACTTCATCTGCTTTATGCATAATTCTGTATGTTGAACAGCCCAAACATCTAGTAATTGCTAGTTCTTTGTCAGTGAAGCTACCCACACAATTAACTTGAAAGAACAGATACTACATTTTGATCAAATACCTAAAGAAGCCATGGTATCTCTACCTTTAGCTCACCTTAGTAAAGAATACATGAACAGTACAAATATATATGAGTAAGATCACGGTGTCTCTATACAGACCATAGGTAATTAAATCTGCTAAGTGCTGCAGAATCACCACAATGAAGATATATTGTAATAAATATCAGCCCACACAAGATTCACTAGCAGGTCACTTGCAGACAGACAGTAATTGATCACACCACTGGTCTGTTTTCAAGTATACTTTACAGCACCTACTCTGCTAATGTGCAATCCTACAGCTGCACACTGCAAAAAGCCCCAGTTACACTAAAAAAAAAAATATATATATATATATACACAAAGATACACCACTTTCCCAGGAGCAGACAACTGTGTGCTGCAGACAACTGGTAAGTTACTGCACACTGTCAGTGCTGACCTCCAGAAACCCTCCTCTGTAATAGAATACCAATACACCACCCACTGCTTTGTGGAGGAAACTCAGCCAAGTTGTTTTTGTGTTTCTATATCGTTTCCATAGCAAAGGTCAGTGCATGCGTAAGTTAAACTAAAGCTGGAAGGCTAAAGACTGAAGGTCACTACAGGATAAGCCAGAAGAGCTTCATGCCAACACAGTTCCAGTTCCAGCCCTATTACTATGCTGCATACAGTAGACTCATGCATGCATGTCAATACTTAGTTTACAATTTTTACCAAGTAACTACAAAGACAGTAAGTTAATGAGAAAAGTTTTGGATCATCAAGAAGTATTTTATAATCGCAAAAACATTCACACATTCTTAGTGCATATATGGAAAATCCTTTTAAAAATATGTAACATCACACAGTATATAGGTCAATTTTAATCACTGAATACAGCAGCATTTAAACATTGAATTGTATGGTAGTGGTGAGAACCCTTTCCTTGCTGAGGAAAGCAAGTCAGTCACCTTAAGTAAGAGGTATCGACCTGGAAAAAAAGGAAGTTCGTGTTCCTCCAGATTACTTGCAGGTTATATTGGGACCACATTTGGCTCACATGCCATCAGTTCCATACTCTGATCTAAAGGAAAGCTTGCAACACGCAACTAACTTGAGAAGACCAATATTTAGAAGTTTAATTTCCCCTCCCTTTTGTAAATTAAGAAGGTTCTGTCTATGTTTTCCATTTATCATTGTGGGCCAAGTATTATCAATCTGCATTCAAACGTAAACACTATTCATCCACGAGATGTGATTTCTTAAGACCTGTAACAAGACTTGAGAAAAACACCCAACAGAAAGACATATACTGCACAGCAAACAGGCGCTGACCAGGCAACACTAGTACGCTGTGAAACAGTCTGTTCTTCTGAACCAACCCCCCCTTTGTTTACTTACAAAAAACCCAACACCTAATACTGTCACTGACTCCAGAAGTGATGTCAGGGTACCACATGTCCACTCTCTCTGACTGAAAACTAAATGAAAAAAGGAACTAAAACTTGTGGAGAAGTTAGAAAAATACATTTATTAAGTGCTATGCTCAGCAATCAAGCAATACGATACTAATGGCTTTCAGACAGCACCAAAACATTTGTGATTGGATTTTAAAAGCAATTTTCCAGCAAAAATTTCAAGCATTTATTAGGAAACTGCCACGTTTAACCAAACCTTCACTGGGGTTTAATATTCATGTTTTAGGTTCTACATACCTTTCCTTTGCTTGCTAATTGAAGATGATTCTATCACCACTTCAGTGCTCCTTCCCCTCTGCACAATTAATTCACTGCTTATGGCATTACTGGATTGGTAACACAGGCTGATTAGAAATAAAGCTTTTACATACAAATAGGCCTCCCTAAAAACAGGGCAGTCTTAAAATACAAGACTATGTCTGGGGAACAGTTGGTGGTAAGTTCAGTGAACAAAAGACTCAATAAACAACTCTAGCTTTACCAAGTGCAACAGCATCCCTTTAAAAAAATCGCAGTAGAAGCATGAGGACAGGGAAGGAAACACACAGCTGTGTAAAGAACTATAAGCACTTACTTCGTAGATGGAGATTTCCCAGACCTTTCAACACCCTGACTGAAAAGCATTCTGTAACTAGTTATTTCCTCCTTGATAGCCTCGTGGCAGCTGGATGCATCTCAGCAACTGCTGTATTCCTTAGAACACCCCACAGTTACAAGGTAAGGAGGCTAAGAGAGAATGAAGTTCCCATTACATGGAGGTGAAAGGAAACAAAGCTGTTCACTCGAATTAGGTATCTTTAGTTAGACCTTGGAAGATTGAGTAAAGATATGTCATAATTCACTATGGAACCTAAACAATCTGAAGGGAAAAGAACATTCACTGATTTTAGTCTGCTTCTGAACAGTTGTTTACCAAACAAAACCTGTTACACCTCACTAAAGTAAAATAATTTAAAAAACCCCAAACAAAACCCCTCATTTAACAAAACACCCTCAGACCTGCCTTTAAAAACCTTTCCCTCAGACAGCAGAGATGTGACCCAGAAGCTTGTCATCTTTTGGAGAGCAACATCAAGACGCTCCAGTGTTTGGCTTTGAAGAACCAAACTTTGTTCTTCTGACATTTCCCCACAAGAATTTCAACTTCCAGGTGCTGTGCTGCAAAACAGCTACTGCTGGTTTAAAAGCTGAAGGCTCCTCTGCCAACTGAACAGCACACACCTATTAACATTGACTTGTGAATAAAAGCAAAGGATGACAGTGTCACGTAAAGGGTGTTGGGTATGATGTGTGGCTGAGGGAGACCCTCCCATTGAGTCACAAGGTTCAGAAAGGGCCTCCTTCTTAGAGAGGAGTCTAGGTGCAGCTAGATCCAGTATTAGTTTCAGACTTGGTCAACAGTTTACGTCTAAAGGATTATATGTATAACCACATAGCAGAGTCAGGGTTTGCCTGTCAGAGCCCCAGAATGTTTATCAAAGCAACAGATATAAAGAGTTTGGGACTGACAACAGTGCTAACACAGGACTGATTACAATTAAAATGCTAACGAACTGCTGCCCGGGCTATTCTCAGCAATCAGGTGAAATCGCAGTGCTTACCCAGATGGTGTCCCTGTCCAGGGTGGAGGAGAAGGAGCACAGCCCCCTTGACCACCTCCTCGGGGGCTTCAATTTCTTCTCTCCCCCCACCCCAGGGTAACTTCCTCAAAACCCTTTGTACCCTAATCTTAGCTGTTCCCTCCCAGGGCTGATGTTTACCATGATTTGGGTGGAGAGTCGAGTACTACAGTCACCTATGTTTAGCATGTACTCCTGTTTGCTCATTAGCATATTTAAGGGGTGTCAACTTGAATATTAATTTTGCAGTTAACAAAGCAAAAGGTCTCACTCCAGGCACCATGGCATTCAAAATCCTGTGTAGAAACCACCTATTTGTTTATTCCACACACTCTAGCCAAACCAGGGCAATCCTGACACCATAAGCCTCCCTCCTTTGGCTGCTTCTTACACCAACACTGCAGATCTCCCGCTGCAATATTTGCATGAGATAAGCAGACACCTGTGTTTTTAACCTCTCAGATACAATTCCCACACAAAGATCCAAAGGTGTGAAGTTGAACAAACTTTGTAACAGAAGACACACAATGACTAACACCAGTGGTACTATTTACCCTTAATTCATCAACAGTTGCATTTTAAAAAGCTTGGAAAACCCCATATATTTAAACCCAAGAAATTAGGAGTTGAGGGAAGTTACACAAAGTCAGACTGATCAGAGTCATTCCTGTGGCCCTGCAGAGCATCAGTGAGCGCTGCCCTATAACCTTCCAAGGAGGGTTTATAAGAAGCTGGAGGAAGTAACGGCAGAAGGCTCCATCCAGCTCTGTCAGGCCAGACCCCAAACACTGGCTCAGAAAGTCCTAACACCACAATGGATTTTTTTTTAAAAATTTTGTTCTGATTCTGCAAAGGTTATCAAGTTATAAAAAGTTAAATGTCTGCTTTAAAAAAAAAAAAAGTTAAAGCCAATATCTACCTCCCCTTCCTGAACTGTAGTACCATTTTCTATCACTTGATTATTTGATGAACCTTTCCATCAACTGAGAAGGAAAACCATGCACAGCATGCGCCTTCCTCTTTTGCTAAACAAACTTATCACATTGTAGACTGACTTGGAGACTCTAAAATTATACAGACTTTTGCTGTTCTGAAAAAATGCTGAGACATAAGAGAACAAACTTTAATAAATGTTTTAACAGCCATCACAGATGCAAACAGGCCCTGCAAAGGTCTAAAGCAAACATGTAACTGCAAATATCAGTGCATTATTGGTCATGATATAATATTTTTACACATCATATAGCATCCTTCAAGTTTTAAAAACTTGGATTTCTATTTCTGAATTTTACACTCTTTCACACGCTCACTGCTTACAGACAGGATTGAGAGTATTTTACACACCAGTTTCAGGCATATTTTGAAGAGTATTTTAGCTCAGAGTCCCGTCCCATTCTGCGCTGCCCAAAAAGGGAGATCAATTCATAGCTAAATTAGCATTAGGCTAACACTACAACGTCACACAGTCAAACCTAACTTGCCAACACAACACACTACCCCATCTGTAGTTTGCTCTACACTCTTGAAGAGCTATTCCTGAAATGCTAACTCACAATGCCAAATTATGCTATAGACGGATTTTGGACAAGCTTTTCCAGGATAGAAATAGGTTATTCCCACATAACCTATAGAAAAAAACTCCATATGTTTGGTTTACTTTGGAAAAAAAGTAATACTTTTCTGCATTGTAGTAAACATAAGTTACAAAGAGCAGACAACTGTCACCCAGTGTGTCATTGTTAATGTTTTTCACATTAATTGTGGCATTTTCAATACGGCATTTACTATCTATTTGGGGATTCTGGAGCAGAAGATGCCTACAGAGTCATCAGATTGTCCTTGAAAGATATGTACTTTTAGAATCTCACCCACAGGTCGATGTTTATCCCCAGTACAGCCCACTACGTGGTTCACACAGTCTGAGACTTACCTTGTGCCTTCTAGATTTATCTGCAGGTTGTTGTCACCAAACAGTAGGCAATTAGAGCTGGGATACAGCCTGCCTTCTGATGATGTATTAAAACAGGGAGAAATTAAAGACAAAAGTAAGAATTGAAAAGTGAAAGGCAGGAATAGTGGGAAGGGAAACAGGAAAAAATGTGCTGTTTATCGGGTGTAGAGAACAGGGAAGAAGTCTGATATTACATCTGTTATTCAAGGCGTTACACGAAGTGGCCATACAGAACACCTGGGAAAAGATGACAGCCACAGAAATTCAGGCCAGGAAATATACACCCACTCAGATAACCCTTTATTAATTTATTTTTATCAGATTATCTCTGATATTGCTTGGTCAGATCCTTTCTTGTAGGTTTTCATTTCTTCCATCAGAACTTAGGCAGAGTTCGACAGGCTTTTTGAGAACACGTTGTTGTTTCAGAATTTTCAAAGTATTTAAAAATTAGTTTGCTTCAGCTCTATTAGTTTACTTTTCCATCCACTGACGCTCTTCAGTCATGATTTCAAGCTCTGCAATTGCATCAAACAGCTGACACTGACTGCCTGTTTCACTGGCCTCCACAACACCTACTTTTTGATCTTACACCTTTCTTCGGCTGTAGTAATGCTGAGCTAGCCATATGGATTACACGATGCTTCTCCCACCCCTGTTACTGCAGGTTCAACTACAGTAAGAATTCTGGTTATGGCAGAGGAACTGATGAATGGTTCTATCCTTACACCCTTCACAGAACAGCAAAAAGACGTAGGGTACAAAAAAATTCTGAATAGCTGCCACTGCCCCAGATTTCTCTTGCATCCATGGGATTGGATCCAGTGGGTTTTACAGTGTCTGTTGCAGAAACATGACCAACCACAGAGTAAGTTACAGTTACCACAGTTCACATCCAGAACCTGTTCCTACTGTGGTAAATGACCACAGGAGAAGATACTTCATCTTGCATGCAGAGTGATGCTAACAAGTAGCCATTAGCAAAAAGGTCTCTCAGCACATCACGCTGTATGATTATGAAGAATATAATGTGCATTCTTCAACAGTAACAGGACAAAAGATAACTAAATACTCCTTGTTGAGTGCAACACAGCCTATGGAATTCACACCAAAAGTTGTAATTACATTTAAAATACTTAAAGCTCAAAAACTTGTAGAAGTCGACAAAGAATCCCAGACAGGCTAGAGCTGGAAAGGACCATAAAGCCCGTACAGTTCCACCCCCCTGCCATGGGCAGGGACGCCCTCCACTAGCCCAGGCTGTCAAAGCCCCATCCAACCTGGTCTTGAACACTGCCAGGGAGGGCGTGTCCACAGCTTCTCTGGGCAGCCTGTGCCCTCACAATAAATAACTTATTTATTGCATTTAATTTAAATCTACCCTCCTTTAGTTCAAAGCCACAGGAACACAGCATACCAAACAAGCTGGTTCGAAAAAGAAAAAAGTAATTTTAGGTCAGAAAGCTAAAATATAAAAGTGAGAGAGACAAACAACAAAACAAACCACAACAAACTATTCCTGATAGTCACAGGGTAAAGATCTACCTGCTCTGAAATACCTAAAACATTTCTGATCATCAGCATTCTCCAAATGAAGGCTCATGAAGAACATCAACCATTTTAGATAACAGTAAAATCTCATTCTAGTGAATTGCAAGTGTAAACTTGATTTTATTAAGTACAATTTGACCTGTGAAAAGGGTGGGAAATTCAAGCAATGATGATCATTCATTTAGAGACAGGTGAAATGTGGCAGCTATTTGCTTAAAAGGCTTTGTAGATGGGTACAGTGAGTACTCTAACATGGTGACTTGGAAAGGGTAAAGCTGGACAGTACTCAGAGGCTTTCTATGTCTCCTGACAATGCAATACTGTATTTCTACAGAACCCGATGACATGAAGTTCCACCTGCCCTCTTTCTGCTCACTAACCATTCTGTCAAGTTATTTATTGCTTCCCCGTGAAAAGTATCAGCTTTACCTTGCATCCCCTAGCAAGGCAAAACAATTTTTTCCACATGACACTGATTAGCTGGAACATACTCCCAATAAAGCAGAGATTAAACCTACAGGTATCTGTTATTTAGAACATTTTGTCCCAAAAAAGCTGAAAACAAGAGAATTTCATTACAGAACTTGCTTCCTTAAAGTCAATGGACTTACAAAGCAAAGCATGATGCTCCACTCATTTCATTTCCTCACATTTGGAAATAAGCTGATTAAACTTGCAACAGATGATGCCAAATTTGTCAGAAGATTAGTCTCCTAGCAACAGGTATGGTACAGTATTAGCAATAGATTAATGACATGCACTAATAGATTAATGGCTTGAAGCTGTGCTTCAATCTTTATCTTAAATAATACATCAGCTGCATATGGAGAACTACAGAGGTTTCAGAGTCTGGAAATTAAATATTCTAGCTTTCTATAAAGTAACATTCAAAAGCAAAAGCAATTGTGTAGCAAGCAAAACCACACAGGTCTTCAAGCACCCAAAGAAGTGGCAGTTAGACTTGATGATCACTGCAGGTCCCTTCCAACTGAAATACTCTGTTCCATTCATCTACATCCTTTCTCATCCCTGATATGAGTTAATGTATGGCTATTTCACAGAAGAAAATGCTGAGTACTTTACTGCAAGGATGACACATATAGAAGCAACTGGCATAAAGATTAGACCACCAGAAAGAAGAAATTTAATTCAAATTATAATACATATCATGAACTGGATTTGTGCAATAATCTTCTGGAAGTGCTGGGATAGATTTAACTGTTATATTTAAAGAAAGAAATTTCCATATGCTCAAGGCTATTTATTATTTGTTTCCCATGGAACATGGCCCTTAGTATACTGTTTTTCCTAGCAGGGAGTAAAAAAAGTTAATACAAATTGACGTTTTGTTTCATAACAACTTCCTCTCCCCTATCAAGCACAACCATTAATTTCTAAAACAGCTGGAAGAGACCAAATCACAAAACAGAACATTGATTCGTATTCATTTTAATCAGGCATAGAACACCCATGTGTTTAAGCCTGAGACTGTCAGACACATAAAAATACTATCCTCATTTTTAAAACAACATTCTTGTCATAGCAAGGTATTTCCCAATTCTAATGCAAATGAGGCTTGTAAAATCATTGTGTATGCCACATCGACTACAAATCTGGTTTTTCTAACTTGCATCTAGTGCTGCACCTTGGCAGCAGCGAGTTCTGTAAGCTAAAGAAAGCTATTGGTCAAATCTTACACACATCAGTAAAAGAAGTTCTCAATTCAAGTATCAGTGCAAGACAGCAACAGCCATGGGTAAGGAAAATAAAATAACTCCATGTGCCTCACAAAAGGTCAGCAGAGACTTATTGTGTCAGCTAAAACCTCTCAAGTTTCTGCCCTCACTAATTGTGTGTTCAATTCCATTGCCACCACCTTGGCATATGAAAGTTGCATCTACTTGTTCTCCACTGACTACAGCAAAACAATGATCCACATGAAGAAGGGTGTTCAGCCAACTTTCAGATTCCAGCCTCATCCACGCATCCTCAATTTTCTCTAGTGTGAAGCACAGACTTCCCTGATAGCACAGTAGGATCAAGTGCTTAAGAAATCTAGTAGGTCTGACAACAGGAGAAAATTGCAGCTGGTTAGGCCATGGAATTGTGCTAAGAAGGAAAACATTGAGTTTTCACAACATTGCAGTGATCATGCAAATAGGATGAAGAGCTCAGATTAAAAACAGAAGCAGAAGGATAAGGGGTCCAGGTAACCAACCCTTCTTTTGGAGGGAGAAAAAGAAAATGTACAAAGTATTAGGAGGAAAAAAGGAGGAATTAAGAAGTTTGAGGTAAGCTATCAGAGAAGAAAACAAAATTTTATAAATAGCCCAAATAATATGATTAGGAGTCAGACTGAGAGAAGAAATTAATCAAATGAAGAGTTTGGAGGGAAGAGTTTGCTTAGAGAAAATGGAGCAGACAGTCCAGGACATATAAATTCTGCTGCTACCTCTTTAGTGATGTAGGTAGAACATTAGAGCTGTATCCAAGCTGACGTAATTCTAGAGCATGACAGCATCTGCTTGCCAGAGAGGAGGAATAAACTTTAAGGAGAAAAAGCAGGAACATGTTTATAGAAGAATATGACAGAAAGATTGGAGAGTCATCATGTCAATCCTATTAGCAGTTTGTCTCTAGTCTCAAATTGTAATGAGTTACTTCCAACTATTGGAATACAGTAAGAACATCAGGTAAGTTTTTAATGTACAGACTGCTACAAGTGAAGGACTAAGGACTTAAACACTGGCAGCCATTACGCTGGAAAAGAACAGGAAATATCCTGGATTTGGGGGAAAAGTAACCCGTAACCTTAATGTAATCAGCCTTTTTTCCCCCCCATTTTTCCTTAGAAAGATTTTATAATAGTTGTCTGACTTGGCTTACAGATGAACAGTTTAGTTTTATCTTAACCTGGTTTGGGATTAAGATAAACAGAATTACGCAAGACTGAGGTGAATAAGTAAAGACACACTGCTTTCACCCTAGGATGTGGCGAACTGATCAATCAAGGCATCTTCAAAAGTCCCACAGTTCTGCAGCACAACCTTCCCTATGTCCAGTGAATGAGAGCGAGGGTTCCCTCTCAAGCTGCATGAGCCAGCTGGCACCATGGGTATTAGGAGACATAAGCGACTAAACATTTATGTGAACGTTAACAGAACTTATGGGTACCATTTCACAGAAACAACCTAACAAAAACACAAACCAGAGGCATTTTTAAGTGTTCAGAAGCTGTCTCAACACCAAAAGAAAGATGATTTCTGATTCAAATCATGCTATATTGTATTTCATTGTATCTCCAACTAACCTAGTACCATGACTTTATTTACCTGACCCCATGAAACGCCTTCCTCCTTCAAGTTCATGTTGAATACATGAAGCTACACTACTGCATTGTGGGTCCATTCACAGGCATAAACTGCATACAGCATAACATTGTGACATGCACTCTAACTGTATCAAACTGATTTTTACAACATCTAAAATGAACTTCAGTATTGGACAAGTTGCATTTAAGGGAAAAAAATCCAAGGAGGACTGTAAGCTTCACACAAGGTAACAACTCACAGCATTGTAAATACCAGCAATTGGAGTTAAAAACTACCTCCTATTCAAGAAAGCAGACCTCCTACCTTCACTACAGGGTGTCCTCCAGTAGATGCTTTTACTGCTCCTCGGCTTCCTTCTGTTTCATAGTGAGCTCTGTGGTGAGTTTTGGGCTGGACTTCTATTTTCAGTTCACACTGCCCGTAGTGACTCGGTAAAGGCCAGTCAAGAGGTGGCAATGAAGATGTGCTGCAATCAAGACGAGCACACTATGGTTAAATGAATTATGCCATTTGGCCACAGTACAGAGTAACTCCACTGTTAAATGCTGTCAATGACATCACTTTCCTAACAAATAATGAATAAGTAAGAATTAGCCTGAAACTATTACTTCAAAGTTCAAAAATTTTGCTGGTGCATTAAAACCTTCAATGAAGTATTTCTTTTGCACTTGTCAGAGAGGAATTTCTTCCTTCCAATACCCAATACTAGATTAAGATGGGTACTGTATGATTCACCTGCCCCACATTACCAGTGCTATTCTAGAATGCATCTATATCAACTTTTAATCCTCAAATAGATCCACAATTAAGTCCAAACGTTTAGAGGGAAAAGTCTAAATTCAATCTGAAATTCATTAAGTTTTAACTCTCTGCATTATTATCTTCCAGTTTGTTGGGTTTGTTTTTCTAAGATTGGTAAATACTGCACTTCATTAAATATCATTAAAATGAACATTATATGATGACACAAAATTTTAAAGCTAGTAGTCCTATATAAGCATGAAAACTTACTGCAACAGTCAACAAAGACACTTAGAGTACATGCTTATCTTATCCACAGATGATATACATCATTACACACAATAGCAAAGTGACTCCAAGGAAGGAGGAGAACAAAATGCTGTAATAGAAGTAATGTGAAGAACCTCAAAGGGAAGTAAACCACGTGGTATCACCAGTGTTTTCATACCTACCCTTTTACCTGCAGACTTATGGACTTAAGGTTCTAATAAGATGAACAGTCAGATCTGAGTCTGCAATTACCTGGTAGAGCAAATTAATTTATGAACATCTTAAAGCGAACATTTGATAGCACTGGGTACAAAACAAGAACATTTACAGTAAAAATAAGCTTCTATTAAAATAGCTCAGTACTACCTTACTCTGAACACCAGGGAAAGCAACTTAGGTTTTACAGGGATGGACAAACACTGGTTTGTACTGCCACCTAAGAAAGCTCAATTTCATTTCGTTCTGCTTTACAGGAAGTCAGGAAAAACCCCACCACCAATTCAAAGCCATGCAAATTTCCATAAACACAAACCACTATAGGCCCAGGAAAGGTAAATTATACCTTATGGAAAATTTTCTCAAGACCTATAAAACATATTCAGAGTTAAGAAAGAAGGTAATACTTGTACTGAACCAAAAACCAAAACAAACAAAAAAAAAAAGAAAAAAGAAAAAGAAAGAAAGAAAGAAAAAATAAATCTCTGTCTTTAGCAAGTATCTGGATGGACTTGGGCTCAGCCTGCAGCACCATGCATCTACCTTTTACCACACAAATCACTGTCCCTAAGCACAGAAAGAGGGAGAAGAAACGGCACCACTTGCTGGCCGCCTTCTAGAGGAGAACAACCTATAATATAATCCTCTTGACCTGCTGCTTCATGGAGTACCTCTGCACTTCAGGAGAAAGCTAATGCTGTAATATATGCCTTATCTCCTGAAGCACCTTTCCGAGAGCAGTGGGAGGAACAAGAATATTTCCCTTTCTTCTTACTGAAAGGAAGAAACGTGAGCAATAGATCATCTCCACAAGCTTTCAGTGTACAGCAAAGACTTCTTCCCCCAGTAAGGAGGTTTGATGACTGGTCCTTCCACAGCAACAGTATTTACTGGGTAGGAGAGGACTGGTGATGTCAGCAAAAAAAAGAAAAAAAAAGAGCAAACTGACAGGAATGCAGTGTAAGCCCAATCCTTCCAGATACTTACCACAGGCCAAGACGTACTGCCTAAACGCTACTAATGGCTATCAACTAGACCTTGCCATTCACTTTTATAGCTACTGAAGGAGAAGAGGACTCAAGTCTTCAGTCTGAAAAAGGAAAGAAAACGTGAGGATTAGAAGATACTAAATAGAGCTTAAAAAGAAATGTAGCATGTGATAAATTTTTCTTCAGTATTTCTGAAAAACCCCCCCCCACCCCATAACCAAATATTCTCTGTCAAAATAGTTGGTATACACCATTACACCACAGACAGATATGGTCCCTAAGAGAGTTTGGTATAACATGAAGACCACAGATCATACACCAATTACTGTGAGGTTTTACTATTAAACTCAGTTGAGAAAAAAATATTTCTTGTTTGTGACCACTCTCCATACAGTGCTTGTGACACTGTCCATACAGCCTCTCAGAGAGGTTTACTCCTTCTGCATTTAACTAAAAAACGTGGCACATCATCTCCTGAAACAATATTTGAAATACTAGAACAAACATGGAGACAGGAAAATAAGTCTCAAGATTTTGACGTTCTTTGAAAACAAATAGAAAATATCAGCATGAGGGAGCAAGGAAGCGCGTAACACATGCACAGATGCCTAAAACATCAAAAAACTGGAAAGCTTTCAAAACACAAGTTTTCCAAATAAATTACATAGCCTTTGAGGCTGTGCTGCATCAAACCGATGCTTTCTAGATGTAGCAGGCTAGAGTTACAGCTGCTTCCCTTTGGAGTTTGATGTTGGGTACCCAAACTACCGTTTCTCTGAGTATTTTTCTTGCTGTCTCCATCACCGTCACTGCTCAGCAGCAGTGGGATCTCAAAGGTTTCAGGGCACACTGCCATGCACGTTTCTGCCCTGTGAGGATAGCAGTTTAATGCTTACACAGAATTTTTTTTTTTTTTTTTGAGGCAAATGCTCAGAACTGGATCAGTGCCCTAACTATCTTGTTTTGAAAGGCAAAACTTTGTACACCTCTAACAATTTACCAGAGCCCCTGTTGTCTATCCAGCCTCTTCAAACAGAACTACTGGGAGGGAGGCAGAGCAGGAACTTCCTAGCCAGCACTGTCACCCTCTCAAAGTCACATGAACCCACAAAATTGGGCACTAAATAATTTTTTTTTTAAAATAATGTTTAAAAATTAATAAAAAACCAGAATACAGTCTACAAACTCTTACTGGGTTGTTTGTTTGTCTTTAATATTATGTAGAAATATCAAATTAAAAGAATTTTGGGGGGGTGACAGGTAACAGGTTTACAGGTATTTTGAACATTTTTCAATATGAAGCAACATTCTTTTTGTATCAGATGCTGTGTATGAGAAAGCAAGTTTGAAGTCACTAGCTTTACTGCACTTAAGGCTTTGCTCTCAAGGAAACACTATTCAGCTTACACTATTAGGAGAGGATCAGCAGTACTGCTAGACTTTCAACTCCCCACACTTTATCAATTTTCAATTGTGCACTGAACTCCAATGATCTCTGATAGTTCAAAATTCCCCTAAGTACAAAATTTAGTGCTGCATTACTCTTAAAATACCTGGAACATGTTTAAGAATAAGAAGCACTGCTGCTTCAGAAATAAGCAAAAATTTGGTGTTACAAAACTATTTCTGTCTCCCCCAGCTTATACACAGCATGATAGCATTTCCATTTGCCCTTAAGTCAGCTAACTTTGCATCCAGAACCCAGACTCCAGACCTGACTGTGGGCTTTCTTCAAGTCATTTTAGATCAAAAGATTAAAAAAAATAAAACCCATAGTTATTTGAAATCCCTCACATCACAGACTGGATGAGGGAAGAACATATCTGTAGGCACTTCCACAATTCAAAATTCTACCCAGTTCACCACCAGAATTACTGTTGCAATAGCCTGTGACATAGTCTCTTACAGAAGTTTTGCTCAGTTTTTTCCTTAAATGAGTAAAAATCTTACTAACGATGCAGAAACTTACTAGTAAATCCTATGTCAGCAAAGATAACTAATGAGTGACAATCATTCTAAAACCTCTGTTAAATCAAGCCGTAGCTTGATTGAAACAGCACCAACCTGTAAACCTACAAATGTTCTTCCACTAATACCAAGAGTTATATAATCTGATTAACGTCTCCAAAAGCTCATACTCCTATCACATCAAGATTAAAGGCTTCAGAGAACAGAAGCTATTAAAGGAAACTCAGAAGTAAAGAAGGAACCCTTCAGTAGCATCCTCAGAAATCACTGCAGTTAAAATTATCGCTTCAGCGACAACTTTATTAATTTAACAGATACCTTCTTCCTCAGCAATCACTATCCCTAACTGATTCAGGCTGCACAAATTGATGATGAAACACCTAATGTTTGATGCAGAACAGCTAAATGCATCTGTATGGCCTTCAGCATTCAGACCCATTGAAGTCAGTGCCGAGCTCGTGGGCTGCCTATGCCTCTCACCCAGGAAGCAACAAACCCCAGAAACGAGATTGTTTATCCACGTTTGACTGTGGCCCCACAGCAGTACACATGGGACAGGAGGAAGAACAAAGCCCTGTGAGAACCACTAAAAATAACCCAGTATAAAAAGTTACCTTCCACTTGTAGCTTTCTTTGTGGGCAGTTCATTGGACAGAGAGCTGGGGCTCTGCACAGACAAGCTGCTAACACTGGTACCGTACCTCAGCTGAAGCACGTTTTAGTCTAATGCTCTCCTGGCCTCCCTGATGAGAAAGTTTACAAACACAGCTGGACCCGGTGCAAGAACTCATTTTAGCCATCTGTACCAATGTGTTCCTGCCTCCTTGTAGATACTAATTCTAGTAAGGACCTTTTGAAGATACCCACAGGAACGCAAGATGCGTGTGAAAGTTCTTACTTCCTTTACTGGTTGAGATTCACAGATCTCCTAGAATCATTCTTTTTTTACTTCTTGGTTGTCACACACAAAATAGTTTCCACATACAGCTCCTCTGACACATCAAAATCTGTCACTGTGGGAAAAATAAAATAACTGGTCATACAATGGATATGCCACATCTTTTCCTCATCCCAGATTTTTGCAGAGATTAGCCAACAGCGTATCCTGGGACAAGTCAATATTGCAACACAGCAAACCCCCGAGAATCTCAAACTGTAACTATGATCCATTGCTACAGTCCTTTTCCAGAGAGCTCACAGAGCCAAAATACTGCTGTGGTTGCTCTTTGCTTTCTGGAACAAAGCAACGTTTTCCCTGGTGAAGTAATTCTGGACTTAAAAATTTTGGGGCTACACTGGCTTATCAACAGACATTTAAAGCACTTTTTACATTCAAAATATCACTGTTCTACTCCTAGGAGACCCACAGTAACTATGCTTTCAAGAGTATCAATATGTTATACTGCCAAGTAAAATCTATATAATTTCAGAAGAAAGTAGGGAGCTGAATCACGTGTGCAGCACAAAGATCTCATAATCAAACACTGCCTGAATCTTTCTGGGTTCATTAATGGTATGTAAACATTACAGCAATAGCCTAGCTTATTAAAAACTTCAACAGTTCAAAGTTCTCTTGCTTGTCTCACTTAAGTGGGTCCTTATCTTCAAAGTCAGCAATTTGCAAATATTTTTCACTTTAAAGTTTTGCAAATGTAGCATACCTGGTGTTATTTCTATTTATCAAAATAAGATAGTAATGACCTAGCAGATGTTTGCCCGTAGTGCACTCATGCTGAAATATTGATTCTTCTTAAAATTAAGACCAAAAGAGAAGTCCCAATAGTTGTGTTAAAAATGGAACATAATTCTGTTCCTCTCTACTCCCCAGACTTTCAAGAGGATTCAGACAGGGGAAACTTTTCAAAGTATTTGGCCACTCACCACTATATTTATTTTTTTCCAAGAGAGTAAGCAACATGGTAGGCAAGCCTCATTTCCAGCAGTAGCTGCCAGATAATTGCAGGTTAAACACTCTTGAGTTGTCATTAAGTATCCACCACTAAAGAGATTCCTGAACTATCACAGCCTGCCTGGACATCACACTGGAACAAAAAAAACCTGCTTCCCACCCTGTCACTTCTCAGTGCTCTAAATTTGCAATACAGCAGTCTGAAGACATTGGTTTATAGACTAGCATTTAAATCAATGTATTAAGTCTCTAAAAATTCCATGGAGGGAAGACACAGTAACAGAAATGAGGATTTTTGCACATTAGTGAATATTGCCTGGCTATCTACAAGTGCAAAAGTACCACATTCCCATCAAATACTTCAGGGTTTAAGGAAAGAAAAAAATGATGCCTCATTAAGCTTACTACCCTACAAAGTCCCTACTTGCCTGAGGCACTAATTAGATTCTCACATCTACTTTACAGAACCTAAAACTTACTGTTCCACCTAGCATTCATGTTAAAAGTCATGAGTTTAAAGCAAAAAAAAAACCCAACAAACAAAACTAAAAGCTAAAATAACAGAACTCCCATCACTTTCAATC
>VZTU01006418.1:45001-55092 GCA_013400835.1 Zapornia atra | reverse complement strand
ACAAGAGTAAACTTAGCTCCCCTACTTTATCTGACCAAATTAAATGTGTTAACATCCTGACGATGCATAACCCTGTAGCACCTATGAAAATGGGGATAATTACTAATTCAACACTTCACTGAGGATACAGCTGGCAATGCAGCCATTGAGTCAGGCTGGTTTTGGCAGCAAATGTATACAGCTTAGTAGTTTTATTTAGTTTACTTGTGAATAGGTATAGTCTTTACTGTCTTCAGCATTTGCCCTTTTTGTATTTCAAGAAGTTCTTCAGCACCAGCTTCTAAACAAACTGACGTTTGAAAACATACTTTTACTTCTTAATGAAAACAGTAACATTGATTTTTAGTCAGTTTTGCTCAGTTCTCCTCACTACAAGATGAAGCAGGTTTAAGTGAATATTTATTTTTGTAACTATTTTGGTCATCCCACAAAAGAACCATACATAGATCCACCCCCTACCTTGCCGCACGACTATATATTCATGTGCTTTTACCCTTCATTAGCACTCACCTTCTATGAGCTACGTCAGCCTGCGAACTGACAAAAATTGCTGTGTTACGACTGCTGAACATTCTACAAAAATAAACTGCAATTCCAAAACACTCAATTAAGGAAGAAGAGTCATTGTTAATGCCTTTTATTAACAGGTTAAAGACTTAATGCCTTTTATTAACAGGTGAGCAGACTGCAACAGAATTTAACAAAAGACAACTTCAAGACAGTTAATGTGTCTGTCAGCACAGTAGTTTCAGATCTAGTAAGAACTTTCCAGCTAGTGCTTTGCATCTTTACTGTTAAATTTCATATTCATAAACAGTTATACAAAAGGACATTAGAGGAAAGAAAAGAAAAATATCACTTCTACTCACTAAAATCAATACCTTTCTGAGAAGAGAATATCTGTGGTTATGCTGTTATGCAAAAATGACAAAACGGCTGAATGAGCATTGCTATATATAATTCAGATATATTTAGATAAGCTAGTTGACAAACCTAGAGAATTTATATAATTCCGTTTTTAAATCAACTGAATTTTTTTATAGATAAAAATGAGCCCTCTGTGTGACACTGATCTGTCAACAGATAGGAATATCAGTAAAACTGACAAAGTTCTAACAATGAACTCAGGTAACTCAGAAAGCTGCTTGATAGTCCCCATTAGAAGTTACCACTTGGGAAGCTCTTAAAGCTATAATTCACTTATCGTCCCTATGTTTTAAGGATGTTCACTACCCTGAAAGTATTGGCTTATATTTCATCCATTTGAGTTTGTAACTTCCTTCTTAGGAACTCAATAGTAAAAGTTACAGCTGAATTTTCTCCATCAGTTCTCTGCTCAAAACACGCATGGAAAGGGTCAGGTACAGCTATCTTTAAAAGATGACTGAATGCTTCTATATTCCATAAGATGAACACCCCTGGGAATATTCACGGACCCAATAGGGAATGAGAACAGGTATTTAAAAACATTTTTTCAACAGGATTGCTCATCTGACAAGTAATCAGGAACTAAAACATTAAGATGTTAAAATGATGCAAAATGAATTTGGAAAAAGCCACTAGAAAGAGGAATTAAATAAAAACTAGTATGTTGCCCTGTTGCTGTGAAAGTCAGCATTCATTTTTCATGAAGTTGTGATTTTGAGGGAGGTCCCGGAGAAGAATTTCTCTTCAGTAAGCTTACCTTACCGGGCAATAGTTAATTCTGGTTTTTCTGCTAAGATTTTAAAACTCTGAGAGCCAGGGAAGGGAAAAAAAAAAAAAAAGAAAAAAAAAGTCTCCTATAAGGCACCTGTGCAGATTGCTCAGAGACATTTTCTTCTTTATTTCGCTTGACTTGCTTTGGGAAGGAGATGATAGGGTGGACAAAAATGATAAAACCATTAATATTTTCTAAGCCATTCTTTCTAAAATTAAAAATACAAAGTGTGGAAACTAGTGCCTTGCAAAAATTACTTTGCAATGAGAACTCTATATTTTGTCATTAACTTTTACTATTTGAGCTTTGCCTTTTTCAAAATAAAGCATGTATGCTGAAAATCCTACCCTATCCTCCCCCACTCTAAGAAAGACGAATTTCTTCATCAACTACATCCTCGCAGAGCAAATCTTAAGCATTACCTGTGCACCAAATGATCCTATTTTATTCAAAGTTACTTTAAAATCAATACAGACTAGCACGGAAGCATTGACATTTCAACCTATAATAAGGCTTTTAAATGGATAATCATATTTTATGGGTATTAATCTCATGTACCTTTCTTACAAAATGTCCACAGAAAAAATGCCTGCAGTTCTTCCAGTACCTCCCCACCCCTTATTTTTAAAATCTAGTACAGCAAGAAAGAGATTAGGAATCAAATGGATAACATGAACTGAGTAATCACAGTATCTGTCTGTCCGGCAACAGCACTGCTTAAGGAGTTCTCATTTCTACTCCACCCACTGTATTGTGCTGGCAAAATGATTCCAGAAGCTCTATGGTGGGAATGATCACAGAACTGCTCCATCTATCAAGTAACAGAATGGGAAGGAGGGTGAATTTTTCCCCCAACTGAACCAGTTCCCTCTTCTGAGCCTCCACAAATTATCCTGCTAACACATGACAGGACTACAAAAGGAAAAGAGCTGGTTAACTCAGCACCACCCTTGGGAACTACAGCCCAGAAATCAAATTTGCATGCCATACTGAAAATCATCCTGAAAGAAATATTTTCTCTATTCTATTTCTAGAATTCTGTCAGCCCAAAGAAGCAAGTAAAAACAAAAGCAAATAAATTCCCCACCTCTCTCATGGTCTCACAGTTTTACAAAAACCATGTAAGTCAAGTTTCTCCAGCTATATTAAAACATTAACTACTCAGATTAGATGGAACTGCAAAGCATACGCAAAATCCGCAGGCATTTGATTCCGGTGGGCTCTGTGCATACAAACACATGTTACTGAAATAAAGCCGGTCCTATGTTACAGTGCACCTACTGTACTTTTAAAAGAAGAAAGTATTCAGTATCTCCACTTTCCTAGTTATACCACCTACCTGCCTACAAGAAGTTTCCTTTAAGAAGTCTTAATGCACACCGAAGTATAAGCACATTTATATGTATATTTAAGATTCATGGGAGGGCAAAAAATGGGAGGCAAAGCCTTTCTAATCACTTACCGAAATATAGGAGTATGACCAGGCTTTGGTTTGTTCCAGGTGAAGTGTGAAGGAACAGAAAGAAATTGGTCTCCAGGCAAATCTTTTTTCAAGGTGTGTTGAGATCCAGAGCAATCATCTACTGCAGTTTCAAGGGATGATGATAAGTTACCCTGTTCTTCAGGACAGATATCTATTTTTCCAGATAAAGTGGCAGTCTGATCCTCTGAGGTCTTTCTTGTTTTTAGAGGAATATCAGTCTCTGTACAACACTGAAATGGTGAAAGGCCAGAATTAAGGCCTTGCACATTATGGATGGAAGTGTTTAGCCACGTGTCTTCTGTTATGCTTCCTCTGGGAGAATGGCCAGGTGATGGAGTTGGAGAATGGTGAGGAGAGAGAGAACCAGCATAGCAAATCTCAGCACTGGAGTGTCGACGTTTCCCACAGGGGGATGTAGGTCTTGATGAGGGCCTTGATGTTGGTCTAGGGCTCAGCCAATTTTCATCTGTAATACTAGTTCTAGGAGAATGACAGGGAGACTGTCTAGGTGACAAGGCATGTCCAAATCCATAAGGCTGCTGCCAAGATTCATCATTGGGACCTCTTGGAGAGCCACCAGGAGATGCCAAAGGAGAGCCAAGGGTAAATCGAGCAGCTGCTTCATTTAGTTCTGAGTCTACATCATCATAAACATGGGAAATGGATTCACAAGAGGAAGCATCTGAAAACCAACTTCTGGAGGAAATGCTGCTGGCAGGGCTTGGACTAAGGGATGATTCCCTATATGATGGCTCAAGAGGAAGATAGAGATGGTCCCGTGAAGGCCTTTCCATATACTCATTTTCTGTGCCATTTGTGTGCAATTCGTCTTCATTGGTTTCAATCCCTTGATGACAGTTAGGTGAAATAGATGTAATTTGAATACTTGGGCACTCAAAGGCTTTGGGTCCACCTAGTGGACTGTATTTGGATTCTGGTACCTCACAAGTTCCCTCATAGTGCTTGTGACCCTGAAGTCTTGTAGGTGGTGACAGAGAGGAGTGAGACTGCAGTCCATGGCGAGGAATACAAATTGGCTGGTTTACAGAGGATGATGGTTGGTCTACATTAAAGATGTATATGGATGCACAGTCATCTGACTCGAGCTCTGAAAACAAAATTAAAAGGAACAGAGTCAGAACGCATGCTTGAAAAATACCATAAAACAACCCCCTTTATTACCCAAGTATTGCCTGTTTCCAGCATCCTAGACATCTCCCAGTACACTAGCCACATTAAAGCTAATTCTTAAAGTTTTCCTGCCTGCATTTGCAGCTAAATATGACCACAGTATAGTTTTCTGTCATAACTCCTGTTTGCAACCAGTTTATACGCATGATCAGTGGCTGAAAAATATAATACATACAGAAAGCGTGTTTAAAAATCTGGAAAGGATCTAATTTGGAACACTCAAATCAAACCTACTATTTCATAACTACATTTAATTAATAGTTAAATATTTTAATCATAATCAATTAATTTTTTTCACATGAATAGGACTATGATACTTTCTGCAAGCCCACTAGTCAGTACTTACAAAGCACCAGACTATTGCATACATATTTATCTCCCTTAATACTATAAAGCATCTTACAGCAACTCAAACTTCGTTGAAGATCACAAACTACTACAAACATTCAAGGACCTAAAAAAGAGTATTGTTAAAGATATTATGAAGAATCTTATTTCAAAGATTTTTTTTTGTAGCTTAGAAAACTCTCAAGTGCCCATCTGCATTTTAAAATTGCAGTCTCATGAAGTCTGAGCACAAATTGTTCAGCATAAAAAAGGCAAAACAAAATACTCTCAGATCTCACTAACTTATTCAAAACACAAGAAATATTCCTAAGAAAAACAAGCAATTGAAAGGGAATGCAAGTCCAGTTCACAGAATCAGCAGCTTTGTCTCACAGAGCTGAAGTAGATTTTCTTGCCTTCATCTCAGTAGAGAATAAACTGCCAGTTTGAGACACTTGTCAGAAAGAAGAGCAGAAAACACAGCTTTTTATTCTTTTGTAGCTACTATGCTTCCACTCCTGGTTTTTTCCTCTTGTAAAATAGAGCCTTCCCTCCATAATTATAGAAAGTAAGTACGCAGGAGACCTCAGGTAGTTCACTAGTTATCCTCTCATATGAGGTGAAATTAAATGTACTTGGACCATCCCCACTAGACACCGAAATGAGCTTCAAATTCTGTTATAATATTGTCTCTACAACCCGAGTAACTTGTTTCAATGAATCACAGAATCACAGAATTGTAGGGGTTGGAAGGGACCTCAAGAGATCATTGGGGCACTTTGAGAGCTTTTTGATAGCTCACAAATAATTATCATAATCATTAAAATCATACTTTCTAGTGCTTTGTGTGTTTTTATTTTTAAAGTGTTTTATTTTTCAGTCATAGGGGAATATTTTACAGAAGCATAAGCATTTCTGCAAACTAATATGCTCCTGTGTCAAATGTGATAATGAGACATAATATTCATACCCTTATTTTTCATAAATCCAGACTGGATTACATTAGTTGCATCTCTGTGAACAGGCATTTTTTAAAATGGTTTTTACCCTGCAGATCAGTAGAATATTAACACTTGTTTAAAATAAAACTAGTCTCTCTCACAATCAGATAAAATACCCAGATAGGAAGCAATGTATTTTAGACATTTCCATGATAAAAAAATTGGTATGATAATGAAGTAATTCTATTAACAGTTTTACTAATAGCAATGACCTTAAAATTAACTAAAACAGAAACAAACCAGCATCTCCTCAAAGACAACAAGGAAGAATTTTCAAATTAAAAGAAAGCATACTGTTACCAAGGAACACACTATGTCTCTCAGACTTAAAAAAAGAGAAAAGACTGAAAGTTCATGGGCAGGGAGCAGCTCTGTTAATAACCTACCTATTAAAGGAGGCACAAAACTATGTTTAAGACTAGTACTAAATAGTTTTATGAACACTGTGTGATTTTTTATATAACTGTATATCACATATAGTTATATATTACAATTATCCAGATTGTATAATTATATAATTAACTACTATTACACGTTTTAAGAGCACCAAAAAAAAACCCCACCAAAACCAACCCCAAAAAAACAGTATAGGTTAATTTCTATATGTGTATACACTAAAAGGCCCAGGATACTCAGGAAAGACTATTCTGTACAGCATATAAAGAAATTAGCACGAGTTTACTACACTGAACACTAACTTTCACTAGAATTATGAATATTGTTTAAAACTTTCTTTCAGCTGTTTCCCATTACAAAACATGAAATGCAGACAGTAGTTAAGTCACAGGTTTTCTACATCTATTGGTATATTCATGCGCAAGATCACAAATGTCCTTGTTTCCTAACTCAGTATTAGAAGCATAGGTCCAGGGAGGAAAAAGACAGTCCTAATAAAAACAATCATCCAGCTACTCAAGACTTAGAAATAAAGAAATTACAGACATTTAAAAATAATAATTGAAAAAATACAGGAAAACAATGGTTGGAAGCCTTCAACTCCTGTGTGTAACCATTTACTGTTATTAATGGCTTTAGGAACAGTAGCAGCAAATTCTCTGTATTAAATCTCCCACCATTGCAGAGGACCTTATTTCTCTTACAGCAATAATCAAGAAAACTGAAAATATTTAGGACAATTTGTCCATTTTCAATGTCACTGGGACTTATAAAAACCTGGTGTACATTCAAAATTTAAGTTTCATGGAGCTGAGGTGGAGAGATCAGAGCAGCACAGGTTATCAACACCAGCTGGGAAGAACTGGGGGAGATGGAAAAGGCAGGAGAGCACTCTTCTGACTCAGGCTTCTTTGGTCCCTCTCCACGACAAACAACTTCTAATGAGTTTGGCACAGGCTCTCCTATTACCCTGCCCCAGCAGCATACACGCACACACATTCAAAAAACAGGAAGCCTGAAACCTCGAGTAGGAGCTATGCCTCTGATGAACACTGAATCCCAAAAGCATGCTTAAGGCTGTGGAAGCAATGTATTTTATCTAAATCACCAAAACCATTTTTGGATATAATCAATAAACACTTATTTTTATTTTAGTTTGCACACACAAACCCTCGAGCCCTTATGCTCATGTGTTAAAATAATCAGTTGCTCACACAAAGGACAATCCAAAAACCTTCATAAAACAGGTCATTAATTTTACTAGAGTATTTACTGATGTATTTTTTGTACTAGTAAAGACTGCAGGAAGAATCCAAATTTGGAAGAGCTCTATAACCAGTTTGAAGGAACTAATAAACATAGAAAGATGAATATAACTTGGGTGAAAGAATTGGGGGGAGGGGAAGAAGAAAACAACAGTTGACAAGCATTAAGATGGAAAGGAGTGAGAACAGCTCAAAAAAACCCCAACCAAACACAAGACTTCAAGAAAGCAGAGGGTACACAAACTCAGGGAAATCTCACAATAGGCAAGTGCAAGGCAAAAAGAGTTATAGAGCAGTCCAAGGCGTGGCGGGGGGGAGAAAAGAATAAAGAAAAACAAAGAAAATCACTTGTGTGTGTTATGGAAATCTGGTTACTTAATAGGAGAGCTCTTACATTCAAACAATCTTACTAGGGGAGGAAAGACAGTAAAAGGACAGGAAAGAAGTTAAATTGGTCAAGTCACAAGGCTTCACTGACCATAAAATACAAGAAGCATTCAAAAAAAAGAAACTAGGTCTCAGGGTAAGATGCTAGACAGGATAGTCATAGCAAAATATAAAGACCAAGAGCAGCAGTGACATTCACATCAAAAGCAAGCTATGACCCTGAAAAGGCAGGTGTGTTAAATGCTTTTTCTTTCATCAACTGAGTAAACTGCTAACAAAGTCAATAGCAATACAGTGTAAAAAAAATGGACTAAACAGAAGGTTGAAAAGTACTGAAGAATTGTGGGCCAGTAAGTTTTACTTCAGTTTTAGAAGTAGTATTAATAGTTTATTTGTTCCAGTAAGCATTTAAAAGGAGATGGGGAAACAAAACAAGAAGTCAATGTTTGCTAAGAAGAAAACGACGTCAAACAATTTTTGGTTTACGATCAAAGGAGGTCTTTTGGATAGCTACCATAGAAACTAAGCTTTGTTTTAACTTATTAAGACTTCTAACACTGCCATGCATGGAGAAACCACCAAGTCTTTGCACATTTAGTGAAGCCTTCATCTCCACCCTGCTGAGATAAGGTTTACTACTGAGGGACTGCAGAAGTTCACAGATGCTCAATAGTCACATAGTGCATATAAGCTATATAAAGCTGCAGGCTTTCACTGCACTCCTACATCAGGCATCTGTGTCTTTTATCAATGAGAACTAGAAGATCTGTTGCTCTGAATGTACATTTGCTACTGTCTGGAAACAGACTAGTTTACAGAAGCTCCTGTTCAGTTTTAATGCAGCGCTGGCTCATCCCTTCCTAAGCTGCTAACTACACTTCACCATAAGCTGTCTAACTGGAATAATACTCGTAACAACTGCCCCTAAAATACATTTTGCTTGCTATTTACTGTATCACACTGCACATTCAGGACTACTAATGCTTGCCCACCAGTTGTTCACTCCTCAACAATGTACTGGCACAAGTATATGTGCAGCTGTGCAACGAGCCAGATTTCTCCACAGAAGGAAGGTCAATTACTATCAAATGTCTGAACACAAGCCCTGTGCCAAAATTATCCAAACCACTTTATTATTCTAGGTTTTTAAGCCCATAAACAAACAGGTTCAGACAATAGAAGCTGTTAGAAGGTACTAAGAAAGTGCAACACGACCTAGGTCTTAAAAATACTACTGCGAAAACAGGATCAGTAATCAAGTCCTTTAAATAGCATGAGGAAAGACTTGAGCATTGCCACTGACATCATATGTGTTCTCAGGCAAGTCATATAATCTGTCTCCACTCCCAAACTTTAAAAAGAACAAGCTCTGTCATGACAGTCACCATTCTCTCTTTCTGAACACAACGGTATTATAAAGAATGCCACAGAAGTATCTGTAAATAAGAACAAAAAACATACTCGGGTCCATTTTTAAATTTAATTATCCTACTGATTTGCAAAAGTCCATATATTTCTTGGGATGAAAAAGGAGTCAATCTTCACAAAGAACCTGAAATATCCAATATAGAATTACAGAATCATTAAGGTTGGAACAGACCTCCAAGATCATCTAATCCAACTGTTCCCCTAACACCAATATTACTAACTAAACCATGTCCCTAAGTATCTCATCCAACCTTTCCTTTAACACCACTCACTGCTTTCTTTTTGTGCACTTAAAAAGACAATAGATTGATCCAAGTGCTTGTTGGCACACTACCACACTGAAGCTCTGTAACTGGATACTTAACTACAGTTTTTCATTGCAAACTATAAGTTCTCCAGACACATTTCCTACAAGTTTAAACATCAACTTAAAAAAACTACAAAAAACCTTAAAAAACCCCACAGCAACACATTACTTTATAAGGAGTATGACTGAGTAGTGAGGCACCAAATACAGTACTAAAAAAAGTATAAATTGTGATAACAGTTACGGTAGCAAGGTGGAGTAGAGGAGAGATACATCCTTATAGACTAGGTTAGCAACACACAAAACAGCTGTGCAAATGTAAGCTTTTAGAAAAAGAAGACTTACAACAACCGTCATTAAATGAAGCAGTTTTCCCCTCAATGACTTTGTGCTCTGTTTCATGGTCATATCAGGATTATTCAAAAAGGATAAAAATAAATTCTGTCAGTCATGTACCGTAGAGGCAGATCTCAAAAATTTCACTCTTGTGTTAAGCAACAATACTGGAAATTTACAACAGAAACTAATCGTCTCAACAGTGGGACCTTGTCAATGAGTATTTCCAAATTCTAGTCTGGATGAGAATTCATTACCTTCAGCAGAAATG
>VZTU01006418.1:34324-44988 GCA_013400835.1 Zapornia atra | reverse complement strand
GCAGAAATGCAAAGGAATAATGAAGCTGCACTAGTTTAAGCAAGAGAATAATACAGCCTATCTAATGTTTACAACTGATAGCGAATAAAGTAAGAACATACTGGCTCTCAGGGTGTAACTACATGTTTTGTGTTTTTCACCAGCAACTACCCTCCCACAC
The DNA here is from genome assembly GCA_013400835.1 of Zapornia atra. Classification (NCBI taxonomy): domain Eukaryota; kingdom Metazoa; phylum Chordata; class Aves; order Gruiformes; family Rallidae; genus Zapornia; species Zapornia atra. The sequence goes on along the minus strand of VZTU01006418.1, from coordinate 44,828 downwards.
ATGCACACCAGGGAGGGGAAATGAAGAGAGAGGTATTTTTAACCCAGATGATTTTCGCAATCAGATTTGCAGTGCACTAACATAAACACCTGCATACACACACAACTGACAGAGTGGCAAGCTTCAGGACACATGGAGGAATGAGCAAACAGTACAGAAACTGCAGATGTTTTCACTATCAAATGAAAACATAACATGCAACTAAACCCTTAGGCCATAGCCCTGTATGCCTTTAAACTAGAATGACTGCCTTTGCATACATCCAGCTTCAACAGAATTAAAAGTTCCAAATATCCCTATTTGGAACTTTTAATACTGTGACAGTCATGAAATTTTATTTAGCGCATAAGAAAAACATTAAATAAACATGAAGGTCAAATGCATCTGCTTAAGCCATAAGCACAATTCAGAAAACTATGTGCTACTTCAGCAGCACAAATGCAGGTAATGTCAGTTGGCTTTTTTTTCCCTTTTTTTAAGGAATGTAATTCTTACAGGCAGTCTTTCATAGCAGAGTGCTGTGAGATGTGTTGATAAAACGCAATATGCAAAGCAAGTAAAGAGTCCAGCTTGTAACTGTAAGGTTCAACAAGATTTAGTCATTCTAAGTTCAGTTACAAGAACAGAAAAGAGCAGCCGGAAGCGCTAGGCAGTGCTTATACCTGCGCCTTCTCCAGCTCTCCAGGCATTTCTGTTTGATTATGAAGCATGTCTTTAAATGAAAACCTTATATACAGCTTGTGGTTCAGTATTTAAGGATTATTAACTAATGTTCATAACAGATTAAACAAAGAAAATTATTTCCTTTTTGTTTTAAAAAAATAAATCTAAGTTCTACTGGCTCTGCTTCCTTTTTTTCTCTGTGGGCACGTCATACAAAAGGGCACAGTACTTTACTGCATAACACCCTTGTAGACAAAAGGAAAGCTGTCACCCTCCACTTTGCTGAAGCCCCATTTGTGATTCAGTACTAGATAGAAAGCCAGCTTAACATTACCCAGTAATTCAGGGATATTTAAGAAATACAGTACTATGGCCTTTGGGGAGATTCTTAAAATGACACAAAACATCCATACAGCAGTTATTAAGACACAGCATTAACAGCCTATTTGTCAATGCTCTTCTAAAAGTGAAGTACATTATTCTATATGATAGGTTGCTAGAATCTGTGAAAGGACTGCTACCCTGCAGTCCCACAGCATCTGGTACACGTATCCACAGGAACTGAGAAAAGACAGAGGACTCCAAAACTCATGTGTTGCACCTGACCCACAGAAGGCTGATCATAAAGATAAGTGAGGACATTAGACAAGTAACAATTGAAAAGAATAAGGGAACTATGTGCTGCAGTTGCCAGCAAAAGGCTTGTCTAGATTCTTGGTACTGCAGATCAATTTATCATCCACAACCTAACTTTTCCTTTGTGGGGGCAAAATTAACAGATTCTATAAAAGGCACTCCAGTTATTCAAAGTCCTAGTTTATGCAGTACCTATAAACTGAAATCCTCCCCTAGTGACCTACATGGATACCTTTATCACTTATCAACCTCTAAAAACAATGAACTTGCTGAGAGCAACCTGCTGCTCTATCCAGAGACACCTCCGGCTTTACAGCCTGCTCCAGCCCCAAATCAAGCACTGAGAAGAAACCAAGTTTCCAAGATGAGAATGTGCAAGTAGGTCCATAGTGAACAAAATCACAGAATTGTGCAAGACAATGGGTATCTTAGCTTATAGGAGAGTACATCAACATAGACTAGGGTCTTTGTGACTATTGGTAGAAAAAGAATGCAATAATCCAAGGCAAGAACATTGGGAAAGGTTACACACTAAGAGGAGGGAGACATGCCTCTTTCTGTCTGTTAGACAGTGCGTGACACAGAGGCTCAGAGCTGGTATTGGTAATATCTCAACAAACTACTTTGAGATCTCTTCACACCTCAGCAGAATTGCACTGTTCTTCTGGTCTAAACCATGACGGAGGGGCAAACCATAACACAGCAGACAACTGTGCACATACTTAACTCAGTATTTCAAATCATTAATATTACAGCTTTTCACCAATGTATTTTATAATACAGCATTAGTAAACTTCAGGTGCATGAAACTCAAAGAACCAAAGCAAACCAGAATGAGAACCAGAAACTTTCCTCTTCTGCCCACTGCTCACATGAACATAGACTCAAACACCTTGAATTCACTTTGCTAAGACTGACACAGTAAGCATAACAGACAGAAACAGGAACCAAACAGCCAAATGAGGAACACAACACTGAAGCTCAGCACAAATGTCATTTTTTCAGCAACTTTCTGAATGATCTCCCAAAATACAAGGGAGACCATATTAGCATGCCTCATGACTGTGCCACACGCAAGCCCTAAAACTCTGCATCTCTTCAGAGTCCTAAATAGCTTGCATTTATTCCAGCAGGAGTGGACATCTCACCACATGCTGTACCCGATCACCCTAACTTCCTGCCCCCAACCACAAAAGCTAGGCAATTTGAAAGACAGTAGCATTTGCTCTCAAAAGCCTAAATTTGACAAATTACACTACTGAAATACAGAGACTTTGACCTAATTTAAAGAAACTATGAATAATACAAAATAATTCAAAGAACCACTAAGAAACAAGCCACACGTTCTCTTGCAGCCTTGTCACTTGAGTACAGTTATCCCAAATGACACCATTAAAGCCTTTTGTAATTATACAGTTACTCCACCTCCTCTTCCTTTTGTTCTTGATTTAGGGAAAAACTAATAGAAAGCACCCAAGATACACGAGTAGCTATGAATCATTGTAGACATTATTATAGACTGTTATGGAGCCACCAAAAGCAGTGAATCACTGTCACTGACAGTTAATAAATGCAGGAACGGTTACCCACTGTCTGTTTTAGAGTATGCTTTCATTTTGGGTATGAAGGTACAAAAGGCTACTCTCTAAAACAACTTGAGTTCAAAGGTAGCAATTTGTTCCCTATCCCAACTACAATCAGAGGCAGTTCTATTCCCTGTCCCCCAAAGTACAAATGCTCTGTATCACTCAATTGAGTGATTGACCAATTCTTGCTACCTACCAAAACCAATTTTTTAAAAATAAATAAATAATTCTGGTATTGAGAAAACCCTCATTTCTTTCAGCATTTTTTCCTAAACAGCAAAGTTAGCAGCCACTAAAACATGAAGACTCTCGTGAAGCAATGAATGCTATTATTTGCCTCCTGCAATCTTGAATAATCTCATAAGGAAATGTAAAGGTCTGTTTGAAAGAACCTAAATGCAAAGATTAGTTACAAGATATTGAAAACAACCCTCTCCAGCAACCAGTTAAAAAAACCCCAAAACACACACACACAAAACAACCCAGAAAAATCCAACTCCATCCAGAAATTTTGCTATATTGAAAGTATTTATTATTTTTAGAGGTGATGACTAATTTTCAAAACACAGTCTGAGAAGCCATTTTAAAACAATTGCTATTAATCTAAATATTAATATGAATAATATGATTTAACATGTCTGGGAGCAATAAATGAGCTGTAAGTACCTGCTCATGTTTCTACATAAAAATGTGGTTTATGCACCCTTAAATGAAGTTGTCGTTTCTACATTAAACAAGCAACACAATACAAACCCATCATTCCATTTTCATGAATATATTGTGAAAGCTCATGGATTTGTAGTCAGATCCCTGGAAAGTTGATTCTTCTTCCTCCAAGTATACAAAAATGAGGACTGGGCCTCTCAAGAAAACTCACAAAAGTATCTTCTCTTCTATCACACCTACCGTCCTTTGTCTGAAAAGTAACCATAAGCATTCAGTGCCACCAAGACATGTAATCACAAGAGCCACGTAAATGATTTAAGTTCAGCTGTTCGGTTAACTCATGAGATGTGCAGCCCACAACACAGCCAGAAAGCCTGCTTATCAACCGATTCTGCATTTCTTCAGATTTAAACAGAACTTCCTTGAAAGACTTTGAACAGTTCCATCGGGTTTTTTTCTGCATTCAATTTCTCCAGTATTTCACAAGAATACTCCCAAGTTGGTGTACTAAAGGTAGAAGAGAATGTTGGCTTGTTAATAAGCTTGCTCCTGCCTTTGCAATTTTACTCAGCCTTACTGATCATTTCACTCATCTTAAATTCCACTGTCATTCGAACCCCACATGGCATGCCTGGACAAATGCAAGGACTTGGATGCTGTTTTACAGGCTGGGCTTACTGCCAAATCTGCTCCACGTACTTCCCTGGCCCACGAGGGCAGCTTCAGGCAACAACTCCCGTATTTACGTTATTGCTGTGAACAGCCAAACTGCTGCTTACTATTGACCCAGGCCCAATCTACTCTCATTTCTCACTCATTCACAGCAGTGGTACTTATTTGGCTACTCTTCGGGTGGGATATGATAAACTGCTTGCATTGGTACAACACAAACAAAAGGAAAAAGAACATCATGTTTTCAGCAGAGGGCTACTTTTTACTTTGAAGAAAGAGCTCATTTCTAGTTTTCAGAAATATGTTAAGATAAAAGCATCAGCACAGATGTTCTTGTACCCTGCCCATCTCTCACATCCCTGCTTGCAGGATTTGTTTTCTTTTGCACCGTGTAGATAATTCAGATGGGAGGGAAAGGGACAGACACACAAAATAAGTGATGTTTTCTCAAACTAGGGATCTTTTTCAAATCTCTGTACTACATACTGACTCACTACATAATGATTCTCAACGTACTATGTAGTGATTCAAGAACCATATGCAAAACCGTAAACGTTATGAAATTACATCAGGTGCAACTACAACTGCCTCTCAACAGCACAGAAGAGAGTTTGTTATTTTTCCAAATCCTATTGTTCTGGTCAAGCTTTATCCAAATGGGCAAGACTTGATTTAACCAGCGTACTGTGAAAAAACACATCAGCTTTCCAGGATTACCATCTTAATCTGTTACTTTAACGGCCAGGCAACTCTGACTCCCTGATACCAGATTTGACTTTAATACGCATCTTTCTTTGGTTCTTCCTCAATGTCTAAGTTATCTGTAAGTCACAAGGTTCTCATCACAGACCCTCTATTTTTGGTTAGATGCAGCTGTTTGGTTTTCCCTCCTCCCCTCCATCGGCAGATTATATAACCACAGCCTATGACTGATTTGCATTGTGTCCCCGTGTGTCAATCTTTTACGTGCACAGATATCAGCATCCACTAGCTTGTAAAATAAAGTGACAGTAACTAAATTTCCCTCAAGTGGTAGTTCCTGTCACAACACGTTTAATGCTCACCATCTAACAAACAAACTTACTGTTAAGAACTGTCAGTTATACCTAAGAAAGAGAGAAACTGACTCAGCTCATCCATTCTTTCCTTCCTTAAATTTGCACCAGTTGATCCTAGTCTTAATCCACACGACCACTCATTCATATAGCAAATGTTTACAGTCCAGCAGAGACAGCTGTATTTATATGGATGGCTCAAGTTATCTCTATTAACCACAGAGTTACCATCCTGTGCAAAGACTTCCTCTCTTACCCATTTATACAGGCAACCAAATCTAGAGAATACGGAGACTTTAAAATGGAATAAAGCATCAGGTGAACCACACAGGTATGTAAGAGGGTCTGTTAAAAAGACTTCAGAAGACCACATCTCCTGAGTTTCTCTTACTCAGCTAAGGAAAAAATCTTCGTAGCAGTTCTGGATGAGAAGTACGGGATCATAAAAATGAACTTCACCAAAAGCAACCCTCAGTCAGCTCACACTGCAAGTTAAAAATTATTGCCAGTATCCAGCCCTTAATTTTCTACTCAGGCTAACTATGAGACTACTCTCTTTCCTACCACAACTTGACTTTCCTGGTATTGCTTACCTTAATCACCATTTTAGCAATAAAGAACAAAAAGTTCAAGCATACTGCAAACTTCTGTAAACAGTTCAGCCTGTTCTCTACCAACAATCCCTGATCTGTCATGAATACATATTTAATGATAAAGGCAAATAGTATTGTGGTGGTGTTTCAGTATAAGTTGTTGTTTTTAAGACTTTTACTACATATGTAAATTAAATTACAGATATATAATGCCAGTTTTTGCTAAAGAGAACTCTGCCTAGATACTACAGAAAAGTTCAGCACCTTTCATTGCTTTGAACTCTTAACTCATGGGCAGGAGGTAACTGCTGAGCAACCCAACCAGCTCGCAGATGCTGCTGGAGAAAGAAGGCCAGATATGGAAACCTTCCAAAGAAAAGATCAGGTATTACACTGACACTCACAATGGCAAAATCTGTATTTCAATATTGATATTCAGTAACAGCCTCAAAACAATAAGGTAATAGCTCTAAGCTAGAGGAAAAAAACCCAACTCAAACAAGGATATAGAAGTTTTCAAGTAAACTAAAGACCCGAACCCAGATACACTGTCTCTACCCAAAGCAAGGCTCCATCTCACAAAGATGTTTCAAATTGTCACTAAATTCATCACAGAACCGGAATATTTTTCATACTTTTCATACCGTACTTCTCTCCTGAAAAGTAATAGAGGTTGTGGAATCCATCTGTAACAAGATTACTAAATAGTTTTACTTAACCAAATATTAAGTCACAAGAAATACAGAGAACCTCTTCTCAGCCTGTTCCACAATTTCCAAGAAAATAAAACAGATATTATGGACCAAAAGTCCAAGGAGGGTATTTTTGTCAGTCCTTTTAAAGCACTCATATTTTGGGAAAACAAATAAACAATATCAACCAAGGATGGTTACTTATATTGAAAGATAATATGAATTTCTCCTCCTTTACTTCACAGTCCAATAACAAAAGCTGATCCTTAGAGTGAAATTCCACATATTACCCTGTTTTACTGGCTAACAAAACCTTAGTCTGTCTTCTGCTCTTATAACAGGAATATTTTAGATAGGATTCTAAACAGCAGTATCAATAACTCATCTGTCAGAATTTCCTAAGTAACTGAATATTTAATTTTCTAGATATTGAACAGTTTACAGCCTCTAATTTTAACTCAGTCCCCATTTCACAAGCCATCAAGAAATAGTTTTGGATGTGATAGAACCTTACAAGATCCTTGAATCCCATCTTAGTACCTCATACCCTAAGCTCTTTCAAAGCCCATACCTTGTAAAAACTCATTCTTTAAAATAGCTGAGCTTTAAAATAAAAATTCAGCTAAAGAAACAACAACAGCAACTTTCATTTTCTCCTCTTTTGCAGAGTTTGGCATTTAAACAGTATACTGCATCCTCAGCAGAGTTTTTAACAGTAAAGACCTTAATGCAGTTTATTTGCCTAATGCTTAACGAATTCAAGGCAAACTTCCCAAAATTATACTGAATAGTATTGCAAAATTGGGGGGTCAAGGGGATAGGGGCATCATTAGAAAAGTATTTGAGTTAAATTCAATTATTCACATGTCACATAGAACATCTCAAAAATATCTTCATTGAAAAGATTCATCACCTTGACACCTCAAACACATTCATTGACAAACTGCGTTCCATGACAATCTATTTCAGTGAACTGTACAGGACCTGAAGGACCCTGTAATCCATGTGCCTACTTGGGTATTTCAAACGCAACTGATACAAGGTGGCAAGATGCAATCTGAGGGTACTGCAACCAACCAACCAGTTTCGCAAGAAAGAGTATACCAAAGAGATTTGGCTCACTTCAGCATTACCTTTGGGCACTGGAGGCCTGAATTATTTTGCCAGCAAAAAATGAAGCTCATTAGTGCCTAGAACTGTACCTCCTGTTTTGAGTGCTGAACACTACAAAAATCAAAACGGTAATTTATTTCTTCTTTGGGACAAGGACACAAAACTATCAGAGTGAGAAAGATTCTGCAGAAGGTACTTAGCATTTAACTTCCACCCTAAAGGTACCCAAAGAGCTTTTGCCAATCCTTTCTTCAGCAGCAACCTGGGCAAATTTTTACAAGCTATATGGAATCGGCTACTTCTTTGATTCCAAGTGAGGTTTGCTGCAAAGATTGCAGGATTAGACCACAAACTTTCAATCAACTTTAAACCATCTTTCATGCATTCCCCCCCTACAGCAGAAACTACGATTTTCAGATCAAGCACACAAGCACTACCGCAGAACATTAGTCTCAATTCCTGCCACTCAGCACACAGCTAAATATGCTAGTTCTACTATTCTGCAAACCACTGAAATTGTTCTGTTACAATAATAACTCAGATTCCTGGTTGGTTTGATTTCTCTTATTGTCCTTTTAATGCCATAAAATGGGCAATCTACTGCCTGGGATTAACACTTTCTTAGTAGCTCAGAAATCAAAAGTATATTAAAGGAACTTTAAAAAATAGTTTGTATTTCCTTGCTTCTGATTGAAAATCACAGTTAATATATATACTTATATATGTGCATACATAAAAAAATAAAATCCACACATGACTACAGAAGTCTCAGCACAAAAGAAAACATTAATGCAGATGTATGTGTTGTTTACAAAATAACTTCGTACCGGACACGTCTTTCACAGTATGCCAGTCCCAAGCTTCTAGAGATACAGCATGAAGCATGAGAACACGTTTTTCAGATGTTCTCCATGAACAGAGTAGACTTAGTAGCTTTAAAATTATTTATTTCAAATTAAACAACTTTCCCTGTAATCTACATGCTTTATTATTAGCATACATGAGAAAAAAAATACCCTTACACTTAACTTTCCTGCACAATGGACAACGTCATTGAAGCAAGTGCTATGGGATTAGGAAACACATGCGTTGGGGAGATCAAAGAACTTCTGTTCATCTCACTAATGTATCTGGAAGAGGGGGATGGGAAAAATATAAGATCTCCAGTATGGGTCCTCTCTTACACAAAATCTAGTTCTTCGTATGCAAAATACATGGGCAAAATAAAGGACTATAACACTGGCAATCTTTTTAATAGAAACTTCAAGGCAGAGACCTATTCTAACCCTTTCCCTTGAAGGCCACATCTGTCACAGCAGGTGAGACCATCTCCAGTATTCCACAAAAGAGTGAAATTATGAAGTTACAGATGCAGGATTTCTTACTGAAAGCTACAGCAAACACATCAGGTCTCAGTCTGAATATCACATTTTCAAATTTGTCTTAAAAAATAGTTTTAACTTATCCAGCATGGAAAATTCTCCATTTTCAAACAGCTGAACTTCTTGTTAAGGAATGCTATCAAAGTACAAATATTATAAAAACTGAGTACCACTAGTACTGTCAGTTTTCTGAGCAACTTGCTTTCTCATTCTCATCTATCATCTATGGAAGAGCACAGTTTACCACACTAATTTCATGTGACAGGAACAGAAATAGGAGTGTAAATTATTTTTGCTGTAATTTGCTAACACTCCGCACTGTTTTCATATGGTACCATGATGCATTTATTTGGCTATCAGAATTCAGGCCCTTTCTCAAAAGCACTGCCTGCTACTACACGGAGTTGGAAAATAAGCAGGGTACATCTCTCCTTATCTGAAGGGATCTGTAAACTAAATCTTAGCATCAAGAAAGATCGTGTATGAAATTAATCCCGAGTGTTCACAGTAGATTATATATAGACTATATCAAACAATTTGTTTTCTAATCAACTTATGCAGACAAGCGAGTCAGAGAACAAAACAACATGGCTGCATCATTTAGGCTGGATCCAATCATGTTTCAGAGCTATCTTATCATCTAACCAGTTAGACTTAAGACAGTGCATTACCAATTAATACTTATTTCAAGGAGGTCAGAAAAAAAAAGCACGTGGCCATTGAACTCTGGCACAGGTACACACTGCACAGCTGGCTCCTACTGATTCTGCACATCAACATTTGCAGGGAATATTTTATTTCCTGCGGTTTAATGAAATGCGAGGGTTTTTAAGCAGGATTTTGGCGCTCCAATACTCCAAAGCAGAATAAAATGGAAGCACTCTAAGATGTGCGTATATACCCGCACGTATGGATCCAAACCGCCATCGCATCTCACCACACCGCGCTTCGCTCATCCACACGTACAACCACGCACGTACTCAAAGTTTATAAAAATACACCCGAGTAACTGTGATGCTCTCCATACGGGAACAGTTAGACTGAAACTTTTATTCGCAAGAGCCACAAACAAGTCCTGCGTCCAGCCCCATCAGTGCCGTGCTGACTGCTGCCCTATGCCGAACCCCTCCGGGGCCCCCCGATGACGGCCCCCCCCCAAACCCCGCGACGCGACCCGACCTCGGCGCCGGCAGCGAAGGGGATCGCAAGTGGGTCCCCTCGCCGCTACCTGCGCCAGAGGCGGCGGAACGCGGGGCCGCCCCCGGTCCGGGGATCGGGACACACACACACACGACACGCAGGCCCACCAGATCCAGGCAGACCCTGCCTCCGCGCGAGCAGAGGCCTTTCCCCCTCCCGAGGCCACCGCGCCCGGGGGAGGCTCCTCCCGCACGACGCGAGTTCTTGGGTTTCTTTTCCCAAAGAAAGTTGTAACGGCGGCGAGAG
>VZTU01006418.1:0-33658 GCA_013400835.1 Zapornia atra | reverse complement strand
CCGCGCCGCGGCCCCGCCCCGGCGCCGTGCCCCCGGGCAGCCCCTCCCGCCACCCCGCCTCTCGCCGGCCTTTCCCACAGTCGGTCTCCCTCTCACGCGGTGACGTCGACGACGCCGACGGCGCCTCGTGACCCGCACCGATGCCGCCGAGCGAGGTGGGGAGCCTCGCGGCAGGTCACGTGGGCGCGGAAAGCCCGCCTGACGCCGTCCGCGCCCCTCGCCGCGAGGGCTGCCGGGAGATGTAGTCGGTTGGCCAGCCAGGAGCGGGCGCCCAATCCGGTGGAGCCAGCTGAGCGCTAAGGGGCGGGGTGCCACGTGTCGTCCGCTGCCGCCGAGCCGAGGCCGCCGGGCCCGGGCTCGGTCAGGAAGGAGGCGAGGAGGGAGGTCGCGGGCGGCTGGCCGGGAGTGCCTGGCCGAGCCGCCGCCGCCGCCGCTGCTGCTTTGGGAATCCGTGTGCGAGCCCTCCCGCGAGGCTCGGATTGCCGCGCGTGAGAGCAGCGGAGCAAGATTCCCCAGGGGGAGGGGCGGGGAGTTCGCGTTGGGCTCTGCGAATAAACCCCGTGTAAATAGGCTGTGTGCTCTGGGCACCAATGAACGACCCGGGCAATTAGGTAGGTTGTCGTAAGCCGAGGAATGCAGCTTGGATAACGCGTGCTGGCAGGAGGACGCTAAGCTGTTAGCCACTTACCTTCCGGGCTCCTTGGAAACGGTGGCGACAGAGCTACCGTAAGGAGACTAATTAAAGCGCTTTTAGCGCTGTGCCATTGATGCCTCGGAAAGCCTGAATCACCATCAGGGAGCCGAGCAGCCGTTAGGGAGAGTGCAGAAATTTGCGAGTGCTCCCCCAGCGCAGTGCCGTGCTGGTGCCTACTGCCTCGCCTGCCGTGAGGGTTGGAAGAGAAATAAAACGGCAAAATAGAGACTTCGGGTTGTTCTTGCAGCAGGAGCGTCTGTTCCCAGCGGCCCGTGGCGGTTGGGAACCATACAACCCAGCCTGGTGGGGTTGGAATTTGCAGTCTGAGAAATCCTAGAGTCATTTGAAGAAAACTCTCACTGGCTGCTGTGGAATTAATAACAGATTAATCCTCAATGTATGTGATCTGGGGGGGGGGGGAGCTTTGTGCTGAAACTCGGGCATTGATGGGTAACAAACTCCCAACTCACAGCCAGTCACATTTACTTATAGGTAGTTATGTGATTCTTAGAGTTGGATTTATGTTACAGACTGCAAAACTCTTAGAAATGCTGTTGCTAGATCCTTTAAACATCAAAAGATAAGGTTTCATTACTTGGTTGATAAATTAACTGAACTCAAATTTGTGTGTTGTGACTCTGGCCATGTGAAAATTACAGGTTTATCTGTTAAAACCTTATTAATCATACAGCTTGATTTATAAATAATTCTCTTTGTATCGAGATGGTCTCTTTACAGATGGGGAATGAAAGTGAGACAAGGCTGAAGTGAAGAGAAACTGGCTGCAGTGCAAAATTCTCAGGCCAACAGGCTTTTAGAAGAGTTCTTAGTTCCACCTACCTGTGTGCTCCTAAGGAGCCTAAATGAAAAGCCACTCTGAGACCTTGCAATTCTAGGGGAAACAGAAAGCGTCCTAAGAATACTAGGTAGGACCTGGGGCAGAAGGAGTTTGCCCAAGTGAGAACGGGAAGCTGCTTCTAGCATCCAAAATACAAAGCAATTGTATGTTTATTTTTTTACTTGATCTTCTAATGCACCACCACCTGTGCTACCCTCACTTCCCACACGCTGCTGTTTCTCTACAGAAGACAACAGGAGCAGCTACAGCTCCTACTCTACTTAAACCCAAGGCTGGTGCTCCTGTTAGGGCAGCTGACTCCTTCTCCTGAAGGAAGACCAAACCTTTCTAAGCAGCTCACACCCAGTTGGCCTGTAGCCTCTTTTTACCTCTAAATCCAAGGTCATGTAGCAAGACAAGCTGGAAAAGAATGTGTAATTGGATTAACCATGGTTAAGAAAAACCCTCATGCATTCTTGAATGAAAACAGGTCTATGATGAACGCTTCAGTAAAATATAAAGTGGCTTTTGGCAGCTTATTTTTGTCTGAAAACTTCTGGGTAATCTTTTACATTTTCAAAGCAGCTATATGAGAATTTACTTATTGTTAAATAATTGTTGTGTCAGATTACAGCACGTGGAGTAACCATAGCAGTTTCCTGTTCTACTACACCAGTAGATTATCAATTATACATGTCCCTGGAGAAAAATACAACCAAACTTGTTCTCTCCATAAGAGGAAATTAGAACACAAGTATTTGATCCACATTCTTCGATAAGATGCTCAGGGTCTATTTCTAATGAATCTACTAAGTTTAAAAAAAAAAATTGTCTTGTTTCTTTCCCTTAACTGTAAACCAAACTTTTTCTCCCCTGTTTGAGGTAGTATTCATTCAGAAAACTATGCAGATCATTAGGCAGTGCTTCTGGTCCTACCTACAGCTGTCAATTAAAAAGGACTATATACCCTAAACCAAAGTAATTGGTTATATCACGAACATTTAGCTAACAAGAATTTATAGAATATGTAGAAGGTGGTAGGGTAAGCAATTAATAGTTATTTACAGTTATCTTTACAAAGCCATTTACATCAAAATCAGATCTATGTCTTTTGAGTTCAGAACTTCCAGTCCTTGCCAGCAACCTCCTTTCTGTCTTGTCATTGCTGCATTTTTCATTTTACTGCCTCTGTGCTGCTGCGCCAAAACGTGCATCTTTTCTGCACTTGCATTTGTAAGAAGAAAAACACCTCCAAACCCTCTTTATACAGCTAGAGAAGTAACTGGGGCGTGAGTGTGAGTGAGTTGGCAAAAGCCCTGAATTGACTGATGTGGACTTACATCAATTTTCAGGGACTTATATCAACCTCTGTGTTTGAGGTCCACAGCATGGCTGGCTGGTGTGGCTTCTGCTCGCTATTGAATGATGACATGGCGACAGTAACGAGGGCAACGTTATTTCACTTGTGGTTTTGTGAGGGGTACTTTTACTTATTAATTTATTTAATATACATAGGTGGTTTCTGTCCTTGCTGGTTTTAGGGTCTGTTATTGCATCCAGATGGGGATACACCTTGATCTGGTCAGAAGCTGGAGTTACTGCACGTGCCTGGAGAAGGAAGGAACAGGCTTCCTGTGGTATTTGAACCCTTTCCAAACTGGGGCTATTTTCTAGGTGTGTTGTGACTTTCGGCTCCAAGAACCTGAGGACTACGTTGTGCTGTGTTTTATTTTCCACACATCATCCCATGCTGGATAGCTAGGAATTCTGGATCTGCAGCCACATCCCAGATCTGTATTTGTCTTGGAGTAACAGGGATTCCTCCCCCCTTCCTATGGGCAGCAAATCAAACCCAGCTGTGCCGTCGTAGCCAGCACAGGCTTTGGAAGGAGCCTGGTCAGGCATTTGTTCTGCATGATTCAATAAACCAAACAGCCTCGAATTAAGAATATAACGCATAAGGTTGTATTTCATGTGCTTGATCTCGTTCCCGTTTGCGGTTGAATCTGGACCTGTTTAGAAGCCACACACACCAGCGTGGCATAGAAAAGGGCAGATGAGAAAGCACAGAGAGACCCCTGGAATCAGCAGACAGTGTTCCTTGGCTGCATCTATGGTTATGCCTTTTACAGCTACTATTAAAAAACCCACGAGTACAACAAGGGAAAATTGTTGACCAGTGTGAATGTATCATTACTCACTTAAAACTCATTTGCAAATGGCACGCAAGCAAAATTATCACAGCCTTTGTGTCTCCTACAGCTAACAAGGCACATCCATTTTTTAAGCACGCAGGATGGTGTTACGTAGGAGAAAGATACTATTTCAGTAGAGAGGCTACATTCAGGGAAGTTAAATTCAGCAGCCATATAGGAAAGGGGCTTGTATTCTGCACACAAGGTCATAGGTTATTTATATTTAATATATGACATCTGGCATTTTAAATAATTTCCTTGGCTAATTACCAGTGCCTGGGTGAAATGTGAAACTTCTGCCGTTGGGGAATTAAAAGGAAAACAAAAACAAAAGTAGATTGCAGAGCATTGGAAAGTTTTATAGGAAAATTAGGAGATGTCCTAATTCAGGCATTAGATACATAGTAACAGAAGATAAAAAGGAGTGATTTGACTGAATTTGGATAGATTTTCAGTGAAAATCTGCAGCCTTCCTTTTAAAAGTCCCGATGCCATGACTTAATTACAACACTCCTATCTAGATCTTATGCTCAGCATTTGATATATGGGGCATTTGTAATAGCAAGATTACAAAGTTGTTGGTTTGTTTTTTTTTTTTTAAAAAGATTGCCTACAAGGTGTATGTTGACAAAAACATACCTACATAAAAATGTAATGAGGTCAGTCTCATTTAACCATTTTACAGTTTTCCCCAAGAAGTTTCACTGCTCCCCTAAACTTACTGCAGTCCTATTAGTACACTTTAATGTATTTTTCTTCACTGTATTTTTACATTAAACAATCATTTCTTTGCTTTATTGTTTGTTTAACATTCTGCCATGTAAAGCAGACATTACTTCATAAAGTTTGCTGCTGCTTTATATTTCTGTAGCTTGAGGGAGCAGGTTGGAGTCCCCCCCCCTTTGGAGGTTACTGTTGCCTATGTTAAAAAGACCAGAGGGTCTAGAAATCTGGCACTTCGCTGCGTGGCTCTGTACAGACATTATATTCATTGTATTTTGCTCAGATCATCAAGTGAAAGCAACGTGAAATGATGAGCTGTGTTATTACTTATATCAATACATAAGGACACTCCAGACACGAGTATTTGCTTCTGAAATGATTGCTTTTACAGATACCTTAGAGTCTTATTACAAAACCCAAAGAGGTTTGTGAGTGAAATCAGATGACAACTGAGATCAGTAACAGAACAAGAACAAACCCCTTTAATGCACAATGATGTTTGCCTAAGATAAATATTTGTGGAAACTGAAATGAGGTTTCATAAAAGCTCTTAGGCTTGATACAAAGACTTTTAAACTTATTTTTTACTTTTTTACTTATTTTCCACATTTTAACTTTCTTTTTTGACTGTTCATTAGCCAGCAGACCATCTTCTTGTACAGGACTGGGATATAGAAAACATAGGTTCTGTTCCAAACTTCCAACTTTGTGTTAGTCTAATTTTCAAACTTGCTCAAAGCAGCACAAGTAATTTGCTATTTATATAGATACTTAAAACCTGCTTTAGTTTTGCTCTGAGGTGAGTATAGTACAACTGCTGTTGTCCTTCTTTTTACTTAGCTTGTAAATGCCTCTGAGCAAAGCCTCTCTGGACTATTTCTTATCCACTGTGCCTGAACAGTCAAGCAGCCCGGCTAGATGATTTGGGCTAATATTTCTCTTTGTACTGGAAAAGAAGCAGCATCACACAACCATTATTTCAAAATGGAACCCCAGTCTCTGAGCCTTTAGCAATTCTGTTCTAGGATCTAGACATACTATAATCCTCCTATGATACGATGCTGTTTTGTTCAAGTGTAATGCGTGTGTAGTTTAAGGTGCACCAGTTTTTGTGTATTCCATATATATAATTATGCCCTTCAATTAGCTTAGATATAACCACAATCTGATGTACAGAAGTCATTCCTCTTTATATATTGTCATTTAATAAATAATACATAGCCCTTGCTTATCAGTAAATTAAGGTTTCTTTCTCAGTGTATCAGTTGTCTTCAGGTGTAGCAAAAGAGTCTTTTCCCTCGTTACAGTTTTTCACCATAATTCATAATGAGCAGCCAGAATAAATGTATTCCTAATCTTGTCTCAATATGCATAAACCCAGGTTTCTGTATGAAGCCCAATGAGCTCACTCTGCAGTGAGGAGGACTGTCCACATTGTGCAAATCACTCTTTTGTCCTTGACTCGGGTCAGGCTAAGCCAACATAAACCAATAGGTTTGACTGCTGTGGAAAACTTCAAAGGCTCACTGGTAGCTTGGATCTTGGGCTTCTACCTTTTCTCTTTGTGTGACTGGACCCATTCTGCAGTCGTTAGAGCACATACACTCACACCACTTGCTTTGTCTGTGCCTAATGAGCTTTCTGACCCAACATCTTAATATGGATACATCAGGTTTCAGCTGAGAGGCAACAGGTGTTGAACACAACTGCCATATCCCAGCTGTGGCAGGTGCCTGTGTGTCTCTTTTTGCTGTGATCCATTCCAGTATAAAGTCAAACAGGCCGGCCAGGTGGTTTACATTTCTTTTTTCCCCTCTGCATTGGAACAGAGACTGTAGTTTTCATTAATAGCTCTTGCCTCTCAGTTTTTTAGTTGATTTTCTGCCTGGCTTGCTGTCCAGATTGCATGTAAAAGGGTTGATTCTTTTTTGACAGAGAAAGGGCTGCGAGGTTTAACTATTCGATTCAGTCACAGAATCAATCTTCACTACAGTCAGTCATCTGTTATTATGCTGCTGGTCCCTGTCCTTATCTATCCACCCTACCCCCTTCCCAGGATGAGGTCTAGCAGTGTCCTCTGTCTCGTTATATATCAGGCTGTATTGCGATAACGATACTGTTGTATATTAAAAATTTATGGGAAGTAGAAAAGACAAAACACAAAAAGCAATAACTGATTAAATACTATCTCAGTATTCTTCCAAGCTGGAGAATGAGCTATTCAATTAATGAACTGATCCCAGTCAGCCCTGGAAGAATATTACTTGGCATGAGTTCACCCATTTAAATTAATCTATTTTTGCTCTATTTGCAGATCCTATATATTAATCCATCACATATGTATAAAGAATGGCTTAGCTGTTATTTTTTATTGAACAAGATGACAGAGTTTCAATGAATGCTCACATAAAATGGATTTTTAACCTATAGAAACCTTATCCCAAGGATTCATGTCATCTAGTTGGCAAGCAAAATAAAATAATATGATCAGTCCTTTTGTTTTCATTATCAAAATGGCCACATCTTCACCTGTCTACAAATGCAAAATAAAATGTTTGACCTGCTGCTTACTTCTTTGAAGGCCAGAGCCTAGTGTTCCCATATGTTGAGAAGAAATACTACTAATAGGCCACAAGGACAAAACTAACGATAAGCTACAGAACAAATACTTTCAGATTAAGAAAACTGGTAAGAGAAAAGGCTAAACTTGTTAAATTCAACATTAGGACTTTATTTGATCAGTAAATAATGCTATGAGATCCATACCAAACTTAAATAGATAGTCTTCCCATTAAAAAATTGAATTTGTCTGACACTGTTCTATAAACCACAAAAGTAACTGTGTTTCATGTTGAAGTAAAGAATACATCAATTCTAAAGCAGGATACAGACTTTGGAGTGGTAAAAATCTTTTCTTCTCATGCACCTCATTGCATAATGTCCTTTTCAGGCATTCAATTTTCTTGGCTTTGACAGACTGAAGATATGATTGTGTACAACAAGTTATGCGCCTTTATCACTTAAAATGTTATCTAGTTTACATTTAAAGTGTTCAAGACTGCACTGGTTACTTACTGGTAAAAGATTTAACTGGATTCATTTTTTTAATAAAGCATTTGCTGATACCAAGGTCCACAATCTGTTGATTGATCAGAGAGCAGCCAATACTTGCAAAAGGTATCAGTAGGAGATGGCTCAGCATGCAGGCCACTCTCTCATCTTGTAAATCACATCTAGTTTCTGTTACTGTTAGGAAAAAAATATGATATAGTATTTATATTCAGAATGGTAGGAACAACTTGGAAGCAAAGAATGTAGGGTAATAGAAACCAGTCCCATCCATGATAAAGGTGAATGGTTGATAACAAGTAGTTTAAAATCCATAAATAAAATGTACTCTATAAAATTCAAAAGCTATTTAGGGAGAAAGTAGAATGGAAGATAAAAATTGTACTAGAAAGCTTCTATACTTTATGTAACATCCACAAGGTAGTAGAAATGCAGCAATAGTACAATTTGTCCTTGAAAAATTAAGTTCCTTAAACAAAAACCAAGGGGAAGACATAGTTTCTAAAAGATGCTGGGTTGAAAACACCAAAGAAAAGTAATCAGCACAAACCCCACAATTTAGGCAGGAAATTATAAATGAACCTCTGCCCTACAGTGTGAACTCTGGTGAGTACCCTTCAGTCATCTTCACAGGAGGAAAGACTGACATTTGCAGTAAAGATATCAGAGATGGAGATGCCTTTGTTATACTAACACTAAATTATCTGCTAAATTATCTGCTAAGTTATTGGTTGGAAATAGATTCTGGTCAGAACTGATTTGGTTTAGCTTCAACCAATATCCTGAAGATATAAAGGTGCCATATATTTCTATAAACCATCTTCAAAGCCACAAACCATTTTCATCTTCCACAGATGGAAGACTAAAAGAAACCAGAGTTTTAGCAATGATTGCTATGAAAAATAGCTGGATGAAAAAGAATGTAAAACCCCTGAAGATCTTAAAGTCAAGTCAGAACTATAGCACGCCTCAATGTGGTGTTCTTTATAGGGATATAATGAGGTTTTAAAGAGACATATTTGATAAAGATAATGCAATGGGGGGAAAGTCAGAAAAACAATTTGGTGACTGTTTGAGAAAGAAAGAAAAAAAAAAAACCAAACCCAAGAATATAGCAAGAAAGATATTCCAACTGGGAATTCATCTAACTGCAAGGAAAAAAAGCCTGAAGACTATTGTTTTACCTATTTGTCTCCCATTATTGTTTCTATTTTTATAGACTAAAAGCCAAGCAAAAAGAAGCTGGATAACTTTTCCAGGTATCTAGTACTGACATGGCATCTAACTTTTATCCCATTTTAAAGAAAAGAGGCAGCGTTGTGGTTTAACCCCAGCTGGTAACTAAGCACCACGCAGCTGCTCACTCACCTCTCCCCACCATGGCATGGGGAAGAAAATGGAAAAAGCCACCCAAAGTCATGGGTTGAGATGAAAGCAGTTTACAAGGACAACAGAGGAAGAAGAACAGTAATAACAAACAAGCAACGCACAAATGTGGTTGTTCACCACATGCAGAAGGGAACAGAATCCTGATGCCCAGTCTGTTTCAGAATAACGATTCCACCTCCCAGCTAGCTTCCACTATTATATATGGAACATGACATTAAAAGGTATGGAATATCCCTTTTGTCAATCTGGCCAGCTGTCCTGGCTGTGTTATCCCAGCTTGTGCAGCTAGCAGACTGTGAGAAGATGAAAAGTCCTTGACAGAGTAAGCACTATAACTACTTAGCAACAACTAAAACATCAGTGTGCAGTCAGCATTATTCTCACACTAAATTCACACACTGCACTATACCAGCTACTCTATTTCAGCCAAAACCAGGACATGCAGACAATAGATCTAAGGGTTTTAATGTAAACATCTACCAGAGGAAGATGCTATAAGAGGAGAGTAATGTAAAGAGATGAGTAAATACACTTAGATGTAGGCGCCACTGACAGTGCCATCCACAGAACCACAGCAAATAAACTGATGCAAATGGGTGCTGGGATATGGAGACTCTTACCTGGTCAGCCATTAAGACAGCAGGAACAGAGGTAATATCAGACTGAAATGCAAGGTAGGCCAACAGAGAACACATTTTCAAGAGATGACAGTAGTATGAATGCAACACTGTCACTGTAAATAGATGTTCATGGTGCGCTAGCTGCTGCTAATAAATACCAGCCTATTGCCTATTGAAATAAAACCAAACATGCCTCTTTTCCAAGTCTTGTTCAGTCTGCAACTGAACAGTCCAAGATGTTTCCTGAAACATGTAAAGAAAAAGATTTGAATCATGGGGAGCATCTTGAGGAATAAGTTTTAGCAATAGTGTGCATAGCAGTAATATGTATTTCGTTAAGTTCCTTTTAGAGCAGGAGGTTGAAGCAGTTAAAATGAAATTACCTCATAAATAAAGTTGGAAAAAAAAAGAATTAATTGACCCATAAAACCACCAAAATGAGGGGTTTCTAAATAAAAGGATGGAACTAAGTTATTTAAAAAAACCCGCAAACAATTTAATATTTATAAACTAACATAAAATTATAAAATACAGGGAAGTACTAGTACTTTCATGAAAATTTTTTTATTAACTTAATAGCTCCTTTTGCTGAACTAAAGGTACCCACACAGACAAGAAGAGGCAAAGTCTTGGGAACCTGCTACTTAGTTTTCCATTTGAATTCAAACACATACATCTTCTCCAGTTTTGGTCAATTAAAAAAGAAGAAACAATCAATGAGCCATGAAGTGTTTTCTGCTGGACAGGGATTCAGCAGGGCTGTACATACCCACAATCACTATAATACATGGCTTTTTTAGCATGTAGTAGCATTAAGCTCTCCTGATGGATTTGACATGCTTTTGCTCAGCAAAATATGCCGAAGAGAACAGCTGCCCTTCTTGGTGCTCTCCTGCAGGCAGACTCTAATCCTCTGGGTTTATACAGTTGTTCAAGAAACATTAAAAGAAAAAGCCTTCTAAAGTACCAGAAGCACCAAATGAAAACCTCTTGCACAAAGTTTTCGCTATATTAAGAAAAAAGTGTAGATTATGCTTTTACAATTTTTACAGTAGCACCTTCCAAAACCAGTCGATACAGTGAAGATCCCTATCAGAGAGTGCTGTTCGTATTTATTATCACAAAGGGAGGGGTGTGTCTGCTACAGTATGACCATAAACTGGAAACGAATCTTTTCCAGTCAAGACAGTACATGAAAGTTATTCGTCTAGCAGCTTCCAAAGTTGTAAACCCAGTTCAACTGGCTACCAGGCTCTGACTGTGCTTGGTACAAAACAACTGGTACGTACCAGTAAATCAGACAAAAGATCAAACTAAAAATAGTTTCAACATTGGTATTTATACACCTTCAGAGGATTAAAAACAGCCTTACTGGATTTCTTGGATTTTTTCTCATTGGGAATGCCCTAACAAATTATAGCAAGGCTGTTGCAAAATTGATTGTAAAAGTTTAAAATGAATCTTTAAAATTAGAGAAGAAAACAGTTGTATGCCAAGAAAAGTTAGAGTAAAACTTGAAAGCAATCCAAACTCGTTAAGACACAGAACTTAAGCTCTATATCCAAGCAATGTTAACTCTTTCCTATAGCAGTCCTTTAGTTGGAAAATAAATTTGATCTATCTTTTAATATGATTTTAACATCGATTAAATATTCATTAAATGATGTCAAACATTTGGTATTAATGTACAGTGTTCCTGGTGTCAGTAACTCTGTAAAATATCAAAAACTCTTCTGTTAATGAAATGTAACATGAATTCACTGTGTGAGGCTGCATGTTAGGAAATATTAGCTATATGTGGTTTATATTGCTCAGAGAATCACAAATAAGAAAGATCCTAAAAGGAAAGGAATAGTTGCCAGTAAACTGTACAAGACCAAAGGTTAAGTAACTCTCAGAACATGAGGTTATGGGTCAAAGTAGTTAAAGGGAAAATATCCCAGAAATACATTTCAGAAAATGAACTAATTAACCTATAAAATCAGCAGAATGACAGGTACTTAAACAAAAGGGTGGGAATAATTCCTTTTTGGGAAACTGCTTCTATATTTATAACCTATCTGGCCTAAATATGACTCTAGATTAAAGATTAAATTAGAATTGTGTAGGATTTAAATTCATTTGTACATAATCTCTCTGCATTTCTCAGTAGTGGCTGAATCACTCAAGAAAAACCAGTATTCTCCAAGGGAAGTTGTTACATTTTTTCTGCTTCAGTTTAGGGTGTATTTCTGTAACACCTTAAGCCAAGCTAATTTACAGTTGCCAGAGCCTGGCCCTCTCCCCTACCCTTAGCTGCTCAGGGATTTGTGCTGATGTGAGCACTGTGCAGTAAGGCAGCTCAGGGACCGGAGCCAGTTAAAACCGAGCTCTCCAAAGAAAGCAACTTTTTGTCTCCCTTCTCTGAACTGGCTCATTATATGGTAGCACGAGTGGCACAGGGGAGGGACCTCAGCTAGCTCTATTGATACAAAGTCCTAGAGAGCCCCTGGGATCATCAGCTGTCCAACAGTTAGAGGCTAACCATCTTTATATGAGCCCAGAGACCACTGAGTAGTGACTTAAGCTATAATTAGCTTTAGGTTCTGCTAATATGGCAGCTAGTAAATCAAACAGATGAAACTTGCCTAAATCTGATACTTCTAGCAGAAATGAGGCAGCATGACTTGTTACAAATTATCAGCTAGAACCGACAGTTCAGGGAGATGGCTGCACCAATCCAACAGGCTCCCCTGTTACTCTCCCTGCTTTCTCTCATGTCACCCTCCCAGAGCTGACAACCCACTAAACCAGATCTCACTCTTCCTTGCTGTGTTGATTTCCTGCCTGGGGCAGTACAAGGAGGGAAGGGATTCCTTTCTTTTGGAAGCAGCAGGTTCTGTCAGCTCAGCCCAGCCTGCTGCCTTTGCCTCTGAGGCTGCGGACACATGTCCTGGTTGGCTTGCTGCTGGGTTCAGTGAAGGGGTTACCTCTCCCAGCCACCTACAGTGCAAGGCAGTGAACACCCCCTTTTCAGTTCCAGTTAAAATAAGCCACGTTAGCCCACACAGCTTAAACAGCAGATCTTCCCTAATGCCCTTTGAAAGTCAGGATGGAGCCTGATCTTGACCATGACTTTAGCACCTCAGTTTTCTTCACCAATAACCTACCTGCCCCAGAGCCAGTTCTCCAGGGTGTCTTAGGGGTGTGTACCAGGGTGCTCTCATTATGCACCTATTTCACAAAAAGGCCACGACAGAGATGTGAAAGACAGGGCTTTGCGTATAGCTCCTTCCTGTTCCTCTGGTGTGCCTTCTACACACCCTCTCCAGAAAAAAAAAATAATTAAAAATGAAAAGTAATTAATACCAACTGAATATAACCAGTTTCAAAAAGTAAGGTACTGACACAGAAGAACTTGCTGCTTCAACATAAATTTTTAATTCCTTGCCTTGTGCCAAAGTGTAGAGAGAGGAAGAAAAAAAAAGCTTTTAAAACATGGGGTATCTGCAGTTTGGATCAAAGAACAATCTGTGGTGAATGAATGCAGGGCAGCAATGCACAATCTGACCTACCAGACTTGCAGGAAAAGGCAGCCCAAGTCAGGTACAGTGCAGAAGTCACTGGAATTGGTTCAATTTGACTGAATGCCAGAGCACGCTCTAATCTAGGGAACAAAGCCAGAGCTGACCCCATCTGCAGGACCCTTGTTGCTGTTTTAAACATGTGTCTTTAGTGTGCTAGATAACAAACCAAAGTTGATAACAACTTAGCAATTAAAGAATAATTAGCAAAAGCAGCAATGCTTTGATCTCCACCAGTTAAGACTGCCATTAATGCCAACTGGGTATGTTTAGCATAGATCTTTCTCTAACAACATTTCAATCTGCTTGAATAAATAAATTAATTTAGGCTAAATGATAAATTATAACAGCTAAGTCTCAAAACCCACTCCTTTTCTCATTAATACTTAAAATCAGCTACCTAGCCATTACGGCAAATACCAGTGATAACAACAAGTATTGGGAAATAAATTTAATATTTACATCTGTTTGTACTTTGGGACTTGTAAGAATATGGTGTTAGGCAATACCAGCTTAATGGTTTCTTCCTTCCCTCTGCACCACAGGAGCATGCCATCTGCTCCACATGACCGTTTGTGCCACCACCCTATGAGACAGGCCAAGGGAACTGACCCAGCTTCATCCTTGATCTGGCGGTGGAAGGGAGTGGGGAGGGCTGTTCAGGTCAGATACATTCCCTGATCTGATCCACAGAGTGACCCCACAAAAAGCTGTGGCAGCACAACTGTTCAAGGATGGCACAGTGGCTGCAATGAGCAAGGCAGACCAAGGGTATCCGAAGTCGGTACTGCTGCCAAGCGCTTAGTGTCACCAGACAGAAGTGCAAGAGCAGGATTAGTCACTGCACGATACCCACAAGGGGCAAGAGCTCGAGAAACACTTGTCATGCACTGCTGTTGTGCCAGTGTTCTACACAAGCAACAGCAAAACCCCTGTGAACAAGTATATCAATGAACAGATGGTATCTCAAGGATAAATGTTGTAAATACAGTGCTGTAGAGTGACTTCAGAAGAAAACCTGTGATGAGGCCAAACAATAGTGAAACTTGAAGAAAGTAAGTCTGAAAAGTAAATAATGAGGTTTATTGCAAGTGGTAGAGACAGGGTATTGAATAATTTGCAACAGGATTTTCTCTTGTTATCCTGAGTTTGAGGTACATTTTGCTTTCAGTAAAGAGAAGGGTAACCTTCAAAAGGATGACTGTGAGAAACAAGTGGTACACAATAGCAAATCATCAGGAAAAACAGACTGAAACTTACTTTAGTAAAAGAAAATCTTCAAAGCACTACACAATTCATCAATTTAGCCCCTCCCCACAACTCATACCAGTAACTCTGAAAACAATCTGTCTGCTAGAAATCATTGTTGTTCTGAGCCATGGCCCTAACAAATACAGGTTTTTAGTCTCATATTTTGAGTAGGAGCTACAAATGGTTAAAAAATGTGGGTATAGTTCAGATAAACATCTAAGAGTTTGGAAATTCATCTGAATGCTTTCTGTTAGAGAAAAAACGTGCTGCGAGTCTCGTGAGAAAAAGGCTTATTTGTGATGTTGCTGGCACTTTTATTTCTGTTCTCAGCTGGAATATGATGAGAGTAGTCAACTTCTCACATGGTGTTTTGTCTTCAAGAGTTGTGGGGGAAAAGTTCAGTTCTAAAAATAGGAGATTACGGTAAAACTCCTATCCTATACAAACTGACTTTGCTTCTCATTACTAAGAGGGACAATGGGATGGTGAAGTAAAACTTCAGTGAAAATTGAGAAGTTGCATGCAGTTAAACAAGAAATCATTGTTGTTTTCATTTTACAAGTTAAAAAAATCCCCACATACTCAACTGGAAAGACAACTTCTGATTTTTAGTTACACAGCATTAAATGAAATGTGCCTCTCAATTAACTTGTATAAGAACTCTGACAGCAACCAAGTTCTTACAGCAGTGCCTTGAAACGAAGCTTGACTCTGCACAGCTGTAGGACCAGGGCTTTAGGTATTGACCAAGTAAATTGTCTGCAACAAAACTAAATTTCATTTCCAAACACCTTAGAAAGTCTTCCATTGTAAGTCAGGGGATGTAGTCTCCAATATTAGTCCTGAAAGTGGAATTTGACCTACTTAGACTTGCTGACAGTTTTTTTACCGGCTGTATGTGACAGACAGACGTATTTCCAGGGACAGACTATGGGGTACGTAAGCACGTAACTTTTCATGCTGTAGCTCCAGCAGACCGCTCTCCCTCACCAAAGTCAGCAAGACAGACAGCACATCCCATCCGTACTGGCCATTCTCCCCCATTTTTTTCTGATACAAACAGGTACAGTTTACTCTTCCTTGGACTAGCTCTATGGGGAAGTCCTTAACAGAATTCTAATGTCACAGACATCCAACTCAGCCAGGTAGCTAATACCTCCAGGACATAGTCTGATAAATACCACTTTCGTTAGCAGCGCTGACTTAAACCACCTTTGCCTCCAGGCTCCTTGTACCCTTTCTTTTCTTTCTCCCTTGTTGCTCCAGAACAACTGCTAGGAGGGTTGGTGGCAGGACTGTGGAGAAGAGGTTGTTCTTAACCTATATTAATTCCCTAATATGTTTTACCACAAAGTCCCACATACAAGAGATAGTGACAAAGATGTGGGGAATGAATAGTTGGGAACTGAGGAGCACTGGTGTGAGCAAAGGTCTTCATTGAACTACGGCAGCCACCCTGTCTGGGCATAAGATGTTTCTTCTACTACTACTAGGCAGCCAATTAAAGGAGAATTCTTGGAAAGCAAAAAGGTGTCAGTTAAAGATGACAACAACACTTGCCCTTTTAAATAATAAACTGAAACTACAGGGGCACCTTGAGTAGAATTCAGTGACTTCCTTGCAAATCTGCACCTCTGTCTGCCTCTCTGCTAATCTGCAGAACTGGGCTTGCTTACATAGGGCAGAGACAATCATTATCATTTCAACATTTTTTAACAGTCACCCCTCTCAGTGTTCTGTATGCAGAACTCTTAGCTCAGCTATCATTTTCTCTATGCACAAACAATATGGCATTGCCCCTTTCTTCCAAAAAATAACATCCACCTATAATTCAGACTTGCCATGAGAACCAAGGAGAGATCCTCTTAAAAAGGGTCACAGGTAACTAAAATCACATTACAATAAACACACTCTGCTTAGTCTTCATGGGGGTCTCTCCTCCCTCCCACCCCTGACACTGGTGTGGCTGCATACTGCTTCTGT
The DNA here is from genome assembly GCA_013400835.1 of Zapornia atra. Taxonomy (NCBI): domain Eukaryota; kingdom Metazoa; phylum Chordata; class Aves; order Gruiformes; family Rallidae; genus Zapornia; species Zapornia atra. Next base: position 17,333 of record VZTU01006418.1, on the reverse strand, counting down.
ATGAACAAGCTTGTTGTTACTGATTCTTGCAGTTTATTGGAAAATTTAAAAATTAAAATATGCAGACTATTTTATAACCACACATAAATTTACAAACTTCCAAGACCCAGTATGTTTGCCTATCCCCAAACCAGATTACACAATACAGGCATTTGTAGGGAAAAATTCATAGACAGAATTTAAAGGCTCTGTAACACTCACAAAAGAACTGTTAAGCAGCTGCTCATTCTCCACTTTTATGAATACAGGGCTGAGTTATTACTCCATATAATACAGTACTTGTTTTGACATAAGGTAGGGAGGTAATCCCTAATGTTTAGTCTGTTTACAGGTCGTATCTGCCTCCCCAGTGACACTTGCAGAGCCTGGTAAATTTTCTGAAATGGGACTAGACAGAGCACCCTTTACATACTGACCAGAATATATACTCCCTATATAGAATCTCTATAATGAGTTTCCAAAGAATATGGTTTTGTTTTAGGAAACAAAGGGACATTTTTCTTTTGCTCCTCCCCTCCCAAATCTTCCCCTTTAGAAATGACCCTTGGTAATCCTGCATGTTTGGGGTTTTTTTAATCTGTAGAAAAAAATACAGAGCCAGGAGTCGGATAAAATCTATAATGCATAAATCCTTCTAAAGGAACTTCTATCCATCTAGGCACATATACATGTAGCAGGAACATGGAGACCTGAAACAACTGCATTATTTTAGCTGCCTTAAAGTTCAAGAGTGAATCATGTCAAAAATCTTACATGCTTTCCCAGGCACATGTTGCTTGGTTCACAGATAACAACACCTAATCTGTCCATCACCTATTGCAGCAGCATTAAGTACCACCTGGATCCAACTCAAAGACATACTGTAGAAGAAGTCATGACCTTCTTAGTGCAGAAGGTAATAAGATTCTCAGGAGCAGCATCAAAGAGTTTTGAGAAAAGGTTACTGTGGATCCTGGAATGAGTTTTCTTTCAATTATTTCCCTGAACCTTTCTTTCTCCTTACAGTTTTCCATCCCTTATGCTCCTTTGGAATAGTCCAGTATGGAGGATCTCTCTGCAAACCTTGGTTTAACTCATAGCCAAGTGAGGGATCAAATTCACTTGCCTGTCATCTAGAGTAATCCTAACTTCAAATAGATAATTCAGAAATCATATGGACCATAAACTGGGCATTTACTTGAAGTCTTTTTTTTTATTTTATTAAATTTTTCTTAAAGAAGAATTGGTATCACCAGGCACCTTGAGAATGGAGATTCCATCTTCCCTGCCTTGATGTGAGAGGTAGCATTACTGAACTTGAGGACACGGTCAGACTTTTGGAGCTGGTCTCTATTAAGAGGTGAATTCCTTCACACCACCTGCAGTTGCCAGTCCTCTCAGACCTACCAGTCTGACTATATATCATAGATCCACTCCCTAGCCTCCTTCTGTCAAAATCATCTGCTTTTTGTGGAAAACAATCACAGATGCATAGGAAAGGAAAGAAGGAAAAATGTTCCTTTTTGTTGGCTCGTGTTACTCCAGGGACTGGACAAGGTTCTCACTGACGGTTACCACAGCTATTAATACCCTCTAACAAAGCATATGAATAACACTATTTAGAGAAGAGTGAAATCTCACTAGGAAAGCCTAGGAATATCATTGGAGTAGGCAACTGTATAGCAGTTTCTTTAAAGAGAGAAAATGATGACCATTTGGAAAAAAGTCTTTCTATTTTAATGATCTGTAAAGTTGAGCCTCTGGCAGTTCTATTTTAAAAACAATCTTTTACAATTAAAACCAGTTAACTCAAACTGCTGCAAGATGAAATATATTTGATCTCTTGTCCACATTTTGAATTGCCACAACTTTTGTTTGCTGCAGACTAACCTTCCCTCCAAATATTAAAAGCTGGTATCTTACGTGGCTACAGAAGGGGCACAGCATCTGTTACACAAGTCAGGAAACAACTCTGACTGCCTTGCTGCCAGGAAAGACAACTCACTTTGTGCAAGAATACTATTTGTCTGTTAGCCATGCAAGAATCCACTTAGCTTCCATTTCAGCTTATTTGTAGTTGCCAGTATCTACCCTTTAAATACTTACAGCTGCCACTTCTGTGCTGAAAAAGTATCTCTTTTCATCTTTCATTTAGGAGTGAGACACTGTCCAAAGCATCTGGTAATGTGAACTGAGGGCCCCTGGATAGCCCAGGAACTATATAGCCTGGTTCAAAGTCATCCCGGATGAGAATAAGAGCTTCATGAGCAGTTCTTCTGGCAGCAATGGCCCTTGGGTATCAGAAGAGCCCATGCAACAGAAGACTTTATTTTGGTTTTACCCTGCACCAGTTCCCCAGCCTAGTTAGCCAAACAGCTGTAGCCTTAGTTGCATTTGCAGAACTGAGATGGCAAAGCAGGGGCAGGAAGAGACGTCCAGGGTTACTTTTCTAGCATTTGCTTCACTAGGCAAAGGACTTCAGCCTATACAGTCACCAATCCAAAGCACTAATTCCCTAGTCAGACATTTAGAATTGTGCTATGGATTCAATAATTATTTCAAAATATCCTTCATCTTCACATAACAATAGTGGGAGGCCAAGAGAAGTAAACCAGGGTATTTCATTTTAGATTCTGCATTTTACTGAATTGTTTATCAGCTGCCATGACCCCTATCGTGGTCCATCAAGAGGCAATAAAATGTCTAGGGTTTAAAAACAGTCTTCCCTAAAATCACAATCTACTCTTAGAAATGGAAATTGCCATCACAAAATTGCATTGCTGCCATATACATAAAAATCAATGAGAGGTCCATTAGAATTCTAACTATTTTACCATTAAATAATGCAGATATCACCCCACCAACTTCCCCTGCTGTGACTGAGAGTGTATGTAAACAGTAGGCATTTTTAGAGCAGGCTCAGCCAGCCTGGCTATAAAGCAGCTGTATTAGATACAGCTATTGCTAACAGAACCCCTGCAGCACAGATTTCATTGCACAGATGCATGATGTTCTACAAAAGGAAATAAATACTTGAAAAGTTTAGCCAGCTCCAAGACCTGTTTTGGTCTGGCTTTTCTGCCAGTAGCCAGTCATTTAAACTGGTATTTTAACAATACAACTTCAATTACACGGAAATAACATTTGTCTTTGCTGCTCTCAGAAACCTCAGAACTTGCAAAGCAAACTGCTTCCCAGCACACAGTGCTCTTACTTGGGAGGGCTCTACTGCCACAATTCTCACCGTTTGTAGGGATAATTTGACACAAAAAAATTACAACTCTGATTTGACTACCATGAACGTGCCCATAAAGATTTACAAGTGCCAGGAGGCACTTCCCTGGGCCTGAAGCTAACGAGGTTGTAGCTGTACTGACCTCCCTGAGGTGATGAACACTGACTTCAGCAGGCCCTGTTTCCCCTCCTAAGGCACTCTCCCAGGTACCCTTTCTCGTCTCTATGCCATTCTTGCTGTTATGCCACCACTAACTAACACTTGTGTGGTCCCAGAGTAATTCACATCAGGGAACTGATTCATCTGAAAAATAAAAGCAACCATAAGCAAGTGTCTGTGCTGGCACAATGGAATAGGTAACAGGCAATGGAGATTGCTACAAGAAACAGGAGGCAAGGACTTGATAACCACCACCTGTTATGCAAAGCTCGATAAAGTAGAGTCTCTATGCTGGCAGAAGAACTGGAATTGCAAAGGGATGAAATCCCTGGTGAGTCTGAATAGCTCAGTGAAAGAGCTCAGAATAGATGTCAAAACAGCTCAGAGTCCTTTGCCTTAGCTATATCTCCATCATCTCCATTTATCATGTTTGACTAGAACGCTACAGTAGTTTATTTAGTAGTTTTGAGTGTCTCTAAGAATTGTGGTGCTTGTTTCAGGAATATACTGGCACCATCATTCAAACACGTTATTGTTCTAATACACCTAAGACTCAAGGACAGGTAGCAACTTCCTGAACTGATGAGCATACAGTACCCCTTTTTGGCATTCTTCAGTCCACCTCCCATCTCAGAAAAACTTAATACATTTAATGAAAAATCTCATGCAGTCCCCATGAACTACTGGATACCAGTTCATTCTTTTTAAGCACACAATTTAAAAATTTCAAACAGAAAAGGGCTTGAGGCAAAATTCCTTGCCTAAACAGCTTTTAAGTTTGTGAGAACTCCGATCCAAAATATGTTACTTTAATCCATCTAATTTACCCAGCGTTTCATCCCTGTAAGAAATTCAGTCTCAAGTTTCATAGTCAACTAGCAAAAGCTTGAAACAATGCTGATCTCCATTTTAAATAATTTGCTGTCAAGAATCATATATATGCCACTACTTCCCATATTTGTAATGGGTAGATCTAAATTCAGGGCTTTATCCAGCATCTCAGAACCATATCTAAATCACCAGTAAAAGCACTCAGGGATATAGTAAATAATTTGGCTGATAAAGCTTCGTGTAAGCCCAGTTCCAGATCTGTGACTCTTGTAACCTTCTTCTCACTGGTTCATCCAACATCACATTCTTTAAGCTGCTTTATAGGAAGTTTTCCTTTCTGCTTTCTTGATTATGACAAGTCCACTCTGAGTTGCTCAGCTTCCTTCTCCTTTACCACACCCATCTTTGACACAGAGAGCACAAAAAGCACAAAAATGTGCACTGGCTTCTCTGCTGCTCTTGTGAAAAATGGGTCAGTCAGCTCTGTGCTCCTCCCCTACCTTCCACCCTTTGTGTACAGTATGCCTTACCTTTCATGTTTGTTCTCTTAGATGGTACATTCTTCACAGCGGATGCTCCATATACTCTTAACACTCACCCTATTTTGGATGTTGCTATAATACAGGTAAATAACTATATTCCACACAGACCTGAGCATCTCACAACAACAAACCAAACCCTATGCATAATTGCTAATTTTTTAAGTTGTAAAAGTAACGCTGGAGTTTATTTTTAGACACAGAGTTAAGTTTCACTCATTTTTTGGTAATCTGCATTTTCCTTCTGTGGAGTTATGTTTTGTTTCTAGTTTAGAAATTGTGTGCTAGATCTCACATGATGACCTTTAAAATAAACCGAGCTTAACATCTTGATATCCACAATGGCGTGGGAGTCTAAAGATGTGGTTGAAGATACTTGTTTCTCGTTAGGAGGAAACTAATGACAGATCATGCCACTTCCTCACTTATCAAGGAAGATCCTCTTGGTACTAGTTTTTAAACTACAGCAGCTCACGAGGCACCGTGTGTACTTTTAATATACATATGCAGGTTTTTGATAGAGCTCAATATTGTATAGTTTTTAATCGACTAATCCATGCAAATTAGCAGACCAAATTTGATAGCTTTTATCCGTTATGCAAAGGCTGCAAACTTGTCCACAAAATACTAGGCAGTTAATAGATGGAAAGTATACTGGAGAGAAACATGCCAGACATTTCCCAGTTCCATTTCTTGAATCACAAGGAAGCATCTAGGACAACAGTTGGTTTGAATCTTCTCATCACACTAATTTCTGTACTAGCTTGCACAGAAGTATCAAAGAATTAAAATTATTACATTCTTTTAGATCAGCTATGTCATAGAGAGTAGTCTTCAAAAGTCCATACAAAGCTTGCAGAAATCTGTATTGCTGACCCTGAGCTTCAATCTGGAGATACTGTACCTGAAAGGACTAAAAAAAACCAAACCCGAAACTTTAATTGCCCTTTTTCTGCCACTTCTATTTGTGCCGAGGTTGTCAACAGGATGTTGCATGCTAAGAACCGGACTGTAACCAGCAGCTCATTCCACTTTAGTTAAAACATCCTTAGTACCTGCTCAGGTATTATCAGGAGCACAGGTTCTAGAGAAAGCAGCTCCTTATCCAGTTGTGCTTTCCACCTTCATAATTCATCTGAGGTGTTCTTGCTACAATGCTGTTCTAGCCGGTCTTTACCTGTCAAGCAAGGCAGTTCAGATGTTGACTGACATTTGGTGGCAGATTTTGTTTGGGCCAGCAAAGCTGGTGGCCACTCAGCTGCCTGCTCTGCCCCAGCCAGATGCCCCTACTGAAGGGATATGTGCATGCTCTTCAGGACCCCAATGACCGCATACAGAAGTAATGTAACAAAACCCAACACTGACACCAGTTGAATGCTACCAGCTATGCAGTACAGAAGCCAAGGAAAAAAGTTGTGCTGTTTCATGATCTCTACCTACAGAAGCAATCACTGCCAAGCAAAGATGGGAAGACAACAACCAAGCTAAAGGCCTTCTTCTTGAATGGAAGTCAAGCGCTGCACGATAATGTCGTAACTCAGGTGTGACAGCTGAATCCCAAATTCATTTTAGCTCACCAAGCGATGCAAGAAAAGCTTGCAATAGTAATTTGGGGACAACAAGGTGGCTATTTAAGTTCAGATAAAAAGATTGGTCAGCTTGACTTGCCTACTCTAAATACTGAGGTGGAAGAAAAGAATGGTATTTACAAAAGCTAAGTTTAGCTTAGTGAGGCTAAGAAAACAGCTGAGCAGAAACTATTCTGAATTGCCATTTGAAAATCCTCTGTTCTCCACCTACGCTGACCAGAGGAATGACTAGCCTCAATAAGCTTAGTTTTTGTTAGCATCCCTAAATCTATTAAAAAGGTACAGGCAGCTTCTCTAAAGTCCAAGCTGTATTCAGTGAAAATCAGTTCAAGTCACAGTTATAAAAATAAGTCAAATAAACTTACTACTGCAAGGAGGAATACAGTTAGCTGTTTTGTGAGTCTGGGACCTAGAACTGGGGGGTTGTGGCACAGGATGGAGTATCACTGCCTAATAAACTGAGGAATACCCCTCCCTCTTTGCCTACAGGCACTTATCTTTGAACAAGCAGGAATAAACTACAGACCCAGGTGAGAATTCTGGCCTTGGAATAGAAACATTTTCCACTGCCCCAGGTACCCAGTTTGTTAGAATATAATTAGAGGATTAGAATGTCCTAAAACAAGACAGCTACTATGTCAACTCTCATGTTTTCCCAGAGAGGAAGTTTCCAAGGCTTAAGGATCAGGTTTGGTTCCCATAAACCATGTACAATTTGTAAAGGAGAGCATTCACGTTTTGCATATGCATTCACATAGAAACATCATTACTGGCTTGTTTAGTTGGGGCATATATGACGCCAGTACAACGACACTGTGCACGTGGGTTCTATAGCACAGGGGAAGTGAGAAGAGTGAACTGTGTGGGTGAAATGTGCTCTCCAACCAGGCGATCCGGTGAATTCACAGGCTGGGCTGAGAGGGAAACAGTACACATAATGGCAGCCTAGCAGTGATAGGTGAAGATGCAACATGTTTTTAACAGGATGAGGTTAGCTCTTCCTTTCATGGAAATGCATCAACGCTTTCTGGAAAATCTCCTTTTCATCTAAATTACTTTTTTTTTTAATGAAGATGTATAAAAAAAACCCCAAAGTGCGTGTGGAACAAATCTGTTTCTCTTCAGTGTGGTTCTCTACAAGAAATGAAATGGAAACTTGTCCTCCACTATACTTTGAGCTGTGTTTGCATCCCTCACACAGTGGTGATGTTGAGCATTTTTTAAATAAATGGTGTTAACACATTTTGTCTCTAACAAAGCTTTAAGAATTCTTCTACTACAGACTCACAAGAGTTTAAATACTGAATGTAAACACAAGGAAAATGGGTAAGTGCTGAACCAATACTATTGTACAGAAAGATGTCAGCGACTAGTCGGGTTTTGGTGGTTTTTGCTTTTTCTCTATAGCTTCACCCCAGCATTGCTGCCATTACAGGATATGCACATACCTCATGTCATGCAGCAGTCTTGCATGTTACCTAAACTACCAAGCAAATTACCACTGATTTTACAGTCTACAATGCAACACTGGCATACTGATAGAAGTTAACAGGAGAGAAGATAAGTTATTAGATCTCTATTAATGCACTATTTATAAAAGCTAAGGGATATAAACGCTGCCAGCAGTACAACCATTTCTCATACTCAGGCAAAGCAAAATATGAAAGCTGGTATAACTGTAATAAGAGAATGTCATGGGGCACCAAGACAGTAAACCAGACTTACCATGTCACTGATATGACAGGTAGGCATCACAGTAACTGCACTGTGATTTATTGGCTTAATCCTGCAGTGTCAATGCTCCGGCTTTCTGAACTCACACCATTTCTGATACCCCTGCGGACACTCCCTCTGCCTTTCCCTCTCACCTAGGAATCTGGACACGGAATGCTCAATTGACTTCTGAAAAATAAGTTACAGAAGCGTGCATCGTATGCCATACAGGGGAAATAAATGCATGCTTCTGCTGAAGTGAAACTGTCCCATATTGTTTTTAACACTCTTATGATCTCATGGGTTTTGTGGTTCATATAGGTACCTCTACCCAGACATGTTTACTTGCACTCTGTCTGGTGTCCAGGATTCGACTCTTTCAGCACAGTAAGAAGAAAACAATGACAATGGTTTCAGCTTTTAACTTGTTTGTTGTCTGGAACTTACATAAGCATGTAACTAGAACAGATACACAGGTGGTCAAGAAATTTGCTTTAAAATTTATAATGATTCAGAGAGCTAGTGAAACAGTAAAACTACGAAGTGGCATTTGTGCCTTTGCTGCCTGAGAAGCTTAAAGAAAATTGCAATACTTAATTTCTTATGGAAATAAATTGTGTAAGTCACTGAGAAGCTTCCCAATGAAGCTTGAACAGAGTCTATTTTTTTCTTCCTAACTTGAAAGGAGAAATGTTTTCCAACACTTGAAATTAAAAAAATGTTTAAAAGTACTAGCTCTTCATTTAATATCTTTGTAACTCTAGCTTTCCTCAGACCACAGTGAGGGAAGCCATTTTATCAGTTTCTGTTTAAGAAGTTTTGCAAAGACCTATGGCCAAATGCAACAATCCTTGCTAACACCTGTGCACAGAACAAACAGTGGCAAGTATACAGGCATGCATGGCACACACTGTGCCCTAACACTGTACAGGTAACTTCAGAGAGCAACAAAAAGCCTTATTAGGAAAGGTAAAGTGTCGACATGTTTTTAAAACTGCTAAAAAGTACAGACTGAAGATCTTTACTCAAATCCTGTTGTCAGCTGTATGCAGTAGAATACTAATAAAATAAATAATTATGTTCACAACAATAGCTAGATTATAACCATTTCAGTTACAATCACCATGCAATAATCTTTAACGGCAGTTAAACAGGAAGTTAATTTTTCATACCAAACACAATGACACACTGAAGCATTTACAAATGTATGGTGACTATCAAAGAAAATGATGATAAAATGAGCAAAGTGTCAGATTTTTACTACAGTGCTGTGTAAACTCTCAAGAGGATCTCTCTCAGACAATAACTTTCTAAAAATGGAAAGCAGAGACTCTCCCACCACACCAGGGCAAGGGAAAAGTATTTATTTATCTAATAGATATTTAACAGGCAGATTCATATTAACTCCTAAAACACACTTTCATTTGGGAGCTGAGTGAACACCACAAATGTGTATTTTTTAAGCCTCCTCTCACAATAATGAGGTTAATGGTCCTTTGAGTAGGGACAACTGGACCTACTGTCCCTCCAGGCTCATCAATTCTTCTCCTTAACTGACCTAGGCAACTGCTGTTTGAACAATACAGGACACACTCCCTCCTCACCAAAGGTTTGACATCTTGCTTTTAATGCTTTTCATCAGCAACTCTGAATAAGAGCCTCAGACACTGGCCTCCTGCACCATGGCACAGACAGAAACTTAAGCCTTATAGGCCATCTCATCAACGTAGCTCCTTGACTCGCAGTCCAAATACAAGCAGGGTCCTGTTAAATAAGGCAAGAGCTCTGAGAGCTGGTAGGTTTGATGAAAGCAGCAGTGATATAATGCTTTTGTGAATGAAGACTTCTTCCTAGCTAACACCTGTTTGAGACCTCTTGCAATCTTTCCAGTTAAGGTCTTTGAAAAGCATGCCCTTCTGCAGGTCATAACGGGTAAGTAAAAACCGAACCAAAACAAAAAACATCCTACGTCCCCCTCCTCCCCAGCATGCTTACGCTTTGAATCAGAGAGCAGCTGAGCTGACACATGGCTCGCCTGCCAGCTTTCTGAAATTGCAGTACTGGGGAACTCTAGGATTTTGATATTCAAACTCTGTATTTGTACCGCCAACATGTAACCTCACATTCCAGGGTGGGGTTGGGCTCAGAGCCCAGAACATTCCAAAAAGCATTCCAACCAGTCAGGCCCTGGAGGTAGCCCCACAGCGAGCACATCCATGCTAAAAGGCTAGTAAAACTATCTTTGCTTTCCCATTCACATTACTAATAAGTAGAATACATGTAGGCTACAGGGAGGACAAGTTACATTTCTCCTCATGCCCATGGATCACACTTTGGCAGGTATTGTTGTGAATACTTTATTTCTTGCTACTGATGCTGCAGAAAACACAACTGTGTTTCTTTTGCTTGCTGTAGCCTTGTGACAGAAAAAAAAACCCAGTTCCTTCACCAAATTCCACTAATCCTTAAAATAGAGCACAACTTTTGCTAGCATTGACCAAGTACCATATTCACACCACATTAAAACTTTAAAAAAAATAAACAAACACTTAAATCTGAAAGCTGAGGCTAAACATCCTATAACCCAGCTACGGTCTCAATTGCCACCCTATGCAAAAATGCAGAAGTGCAGTGGCTGGATTGTTGAATACTGCACAAATTAGAATATTTCTGGAAAAATATATGCCACCTTCTGTTTCTGAAAGGTACAGCACGAAAGAGAAGCACAAGAGAAACAAACAAGTCACCCGTATAGTTTGCTCTTTAAAAGTAATGTGAATAGAACAATTTCTAGGAGGAAAGCACTGGTCACTGGAGTAATTACTTCAAAACCAGTGCTGAAAATGGCACATACATAGTAAATATAACTACCCTATCTGTAGGACTGGTTAGGATTAAGAGAACGATCAAAGTAGGATAATGTGTCACATGTTGGAATAGAGCTAAGAGGAATGAAAGCATGTAACAGAAAATCATTAAACTGAAATAGTCTGACCTGTGCACTCACACACACACAACTTTTCTTTAGTTCTTTTTGGAACTGATCACGGGTGTCAAGCTTGTTATGCTTTGTAGCCATTTCCCAGAATTTACAGCCCTTCTATATTTAGCATTGAATGCTCATTCCAAGAGTGACTCCTCACTCTCATTTTCACATGCTCTGTTTGGCCTAACCATGGCCATCCATAATTACAGCACAGAGTCTCATTAATGTATACAACTATCACAATGAATTAGAGTGGAGTATGTGTAAGCACTGGTGACCACATAACAACTTCGGTAAGGATCTGAAGACATGCCATTATTAGAAAACAGAAACACCCCCCTACACACACACCTTTTAGCACCCATTTGATTTAACATAAACATGACACAGACACTTCACAGACTAGTGCTAATGTAGCATTTGTTTCAGCTCAGAGAGAACTACATACCAGGATTATCCAACTCCAACCGAACCAAGGCACGTATTCTGTAATGTAAGATGACTAGTAAAGCATCTACACGCGAGGGTATTCATAGCACCTCTCCTTAGCTATCTATCTTCAACTACAGTCCCATGCAAATTCTGACAGCATGCCGCAGATATGCCCAGCTGTTCAACACGAACCTGCGTTTTCCACATTCTTCACTGCCACTGAAGTCACCTATCCTTCACCATAAACACGGGCTCTGAATTGTATTTTAAGTTGATTGCTGGAAGGAAACAACGTGGAGGTCTACATAGGTTACACCTCACCAAGGATGCATGTTTAAGGGCTAAAATATCAGGAACGGAAAAAAGAAAAGGTACAAATACTGTTATGAAGGCCTTAGCTCCTTTACTGAACGATCCAATCTCTTCCCTGACAGAGGTCTGTATCAGTAGTGGCAGACTTTCTCCCAAGTGATTTTTTGGGGGCTTCTTTATGAGTCAAGACAGAAATGACATGCTCCCCCACTGTAATTTCTACCAATCCATAGTAACTGCTATCACACAAGTCCGCACTGCACTGAGAAACCACCACCTATAACTTGCGTTTATCCAAAGATACAAACTTAATTTTAGAGACAGTGATAACAAGAGAAGAAGCCAGATTCTTTTAAGTGGCAGAACAAGAGACAACGAGCTCAAATTGAAATACAGGCTATTCAATGTAGCTTCAAGAAGAAAAAAACCCACTTTTTTTTAATCATAGGGATGATCAAACACTAAAATGGAGTCTCGATCCTTGGAGACACACGAAACCCAGCTAGACAGAGTCCTGAGAAACATGCTGTAGTTGACCCTGCTTTGAGGAGGGGGATTGGACCAGATGATCATCAGAGCTCCCTTCCAAGTTTAAAGATTCGGTGATATTAGACCTTGCAAGCCACACTTCTAGCAGGGCCCAAGAATGGACCTCTTCCTTTATTATTCCATGATGTCCATAGTCCTGACAAAACCAAGATACCCAGATAGCACTCTCAATAGGAAAATGGTTACTTCTTAAGTTTCTGATAATGGCAAATTCTTTGGCTGCTTTGGAGTGAAATTCTAGTACTGAAGTTCCATCAAGTGTAAGTGTATTTAACTGCATTTACCGCAATGAACAAAATAAGCACAAATAAAACCTTTTTCTTAAACAGTCCAGATTTACTATAAGTTACTCTGATCTAAACAGCAGACATTTTAAATGTGAACACACATTTAATTTCACAAGTCAGAATATCATCTGGTGAGATACTGTTCTTCCGTTGTAAATGAAGAGCTTAACACTGGCATTACCACATGAGGAAAAGAGATCCATATTTTCAAATAGGAAGACTATTTGTGAGCTAGATCCAAATGGATTCTGTTTTGTACGTTCTCATACAAAGTACTTTAAAGAACATGACATGATATCCCTATCATTTTGCAGAATTGATAATCTGAAGATCCCTCACCCCAGTGAGGGAAACCAAACCAGCGTTTCAATTACTGAAATCCCTGAATCTTCTTAATCTGTTAAGACATTCTTTTGGGGATTCAAAACTCAACTCTGACAAGCTCAGCAGGACTGCCATGAAATCAGATGGCATCTGTATCCTCTCTTGGCATCCAGCATGTACTTACAATTTACTTGAATAGGAAGTTATGATGATGACAAATTAAGAAGGGAACATGTACCCGTAAGATCATCAGCATCAACAACAGCAAAGCAGTGAGGCAACCTAGGACACATTTCAAGAGCAAACACATAAGGCAGTCTTTGGATGCCCATTATTGCAAGTAATACACACACAGAAGTTCACCAGAACTTCCAAGTTCAACAGAACAAAAGAGCTCAGTGTCTTCAATTCAACAAATTCATGGCTACCAGGCTTGGTTCCAATTCCTTACTGGAAAGGCACAATTGCAATGCTTAAGACCAGGAAAGGATAGTTATTTCTATTGTCATATTTCTGGAGGGTAAAATGTAGTAGAAATTATGAAAGAAGAATGTTATTTTCATGCTTGGTGTTACAATTTCTAAGTCCTCCTCTCTGAATTTTTTTTTTTTTCTTGATACACGATGGACGTAAATAAAGCTTGCAAGACATGCCTAAAACACCTCTGAGGAAACCATGTCTACTTGGCTACTAATGTTTTCCTACATTAACTTTGTAGATTAACTACATAGTTACACAATGAATTTGTGTGCTTATGGATAACATTTATACAGCTCTTACTAGCACACAGTTGACAACAGAAAATAAGTAATAAAACCAAGAAGAAAATTGCTCTGAAAAATATCTGCTACTTTTAAAAACTTTATTATCTGGAATAATCTTCTCAGTGTTCTTTAAAATCAAGTTATTAACTTATCCTGTCCAAAAGGCACCATAGGGACAGCGAGTGGTGAACAGTAAACATCTCATTGGCATTTTTCACAACTGGGGAATTTATCTGTCTCCAAGAGAACCCAAATGAAATGCGAAGAGCAACATATACAAATAGGAGCTAGTTTGTAGCTGCATAGGCACGAATCCTCTAATTTTCATGCTATCTTGGCACATTCATGTCAAAAGTTTCTTCAATAAAATTAGGTTTTTTATGGGAAGGCTCAGCAAGTTCTTCTCCACGGTCTCTGTTATTCAAGCGCTCCTGGTCTTCCCTCTTGCGCTTGTTAATCAGATGATTTTCTCCCTCACATAGCTTTCCCTCTGGGACACCCAATGTTCTCAGACAGACAATAGCCGCAGCCTGTTCTGCTAGTTTCTTTGACTTGTCCCTGAAGAGCAAGCAGACAGAGCACAGGTAAAAGTAGAAACTGCAGCTTCTACACTGCCAAGAGACAGTAAGTTTTCTGTCTCTGATGCAACACCATGAAATAAACAGCCCGCGTAGCCCTTGTTCTCTCAACAGAACAACAAAATGCATCAGTTCCAGAAATTATTTGAATCTTGCTAGGTTGATGCATCACTCCTCATGTAATTTTCCTAGAAAATCTGGTTTTATCAGGTCTCGTGTCTCAAACACTCTTCATTTCAAGGGTATGAAGCGAATGCATGTTTGGCTCAAGTGGCTGCAATATAACTTTTACAAGTGCGATCAGCAGAAACCTGATTTCTGAGGGATCATGTTTCTTGAAAGACATTCAGGACCAGATATAATGGCTGGTAGGTGAACAAGTTCATTGATGCTGACAAAAGCAGGACTGTTCCGTAATAATGATTGCCTCATTTCCGAGTGGGAATGCAAATTACACATTTGTGAAATTCAGTATGTGAAAACATTTTCTTCTCAAAGTTTCCTATCAGCTGAACTGAACTTCCTAAAGTCTTTGGATGGGAATGCTCCAAGCACCAGTAATTGTTCTGTGCATTTGTCCTCTCTAAAGTGTTCAATGCTGAGCTCTAACTTTACAGTTAAGTCAAGATCAACTTAGGTGCAAATGCCTGAAGTCAAGTCCAGTACTAATAGATGACCGTATAAAATACCATCATGAAACTTTAGAGCACCCCTGGGTGTAACTGTGATCTCTGAGAAGCCACTAAATTATCCTTAGTTTCACTGTATATCAACACTTAATCCTGACTAGTTACTGAGAATGGATCCGCTGTAGTGGCTGAAGACACCATCTCCTCTCCAGCGTTCCTCTGCCTCCCTGTCTTAGTTTCTTAACACTTCACAGGCAACTGGACCAGGTCACCTATTTGCATCACTTCCAGTACAATCTGTGGTCTACTGTACTAAGTGAATTAAAAACTATAATGGTTTACTTGATTATGCTAAAGCTTAATTGCTCTTGTGACACTTAATTCTCAGAAATTTTTAATCCTTTCTCCCTTCCTGAGGCACCTTTAGAAGGTATCTTCTAGCTGATTTTTATCTAAGTCATGTGGAATAGAGTGGAATGCCCTTTCACTCAAGTTTTGAGGAACATTTCAGAAACAATTATGATACAGCTGCAAAAACCATTAAGGATATCTTACCACAGAGTTGATCTGTATTTTTGCTCAGCCACTGTCACCACTGAACAGAATAATCTATCCAGTGGTCTTTGAACCTGGAGAAAAGAGAGATTTAAAAGGGAACAGGTTGTTAAAAAAACCCAGTCATGTGATTTACAGAACAAATATTGTCAAGGTTCCCTGTAATTCTTGTCTTTACAGCACAATCAAATAACATCTTTAAGATTACTGTAATTCACACCACAAGTTTAACATTGTGTATTTAAGATTAAAAATTAAGATGAAATTGTCCACACTGCAAGAATAATCGAAGTTCCCATCTAACCAACAGTTGCTCCTACCCAATATAGTGCTTTCACATAACAGCACACCACGATAAAACAACCATTCTGAATTCAAAGTCCTTACTTCACAGTAGAAGCAAAAAGAAAGTCAGTTATGGACTCCTATGTGATGACCTGTAGTTACAGCAACTTCTTCCACGCATCAATCAAAACCAGACTAAGGCCTGACTTTTGGATTTTTATTTGCTAATAAAATAGGCTGCCATTTTCATACATACATGTATTACCATTTCTGAAGCTGCTAACACAAGAGCTATGCCTGACCAGGAAGCAGAATTTCTCACTACTACCTTGAGTCCTAAAATACTTAATTTCATAGGTAAGGCAGAGAAAGAGGTTTGAAAGGGTTTCTTCATTGACTCACAGTTTCATAAACAGGCTGAGGATGCTTTTCTTTCCTACACCATTCCAGAAGATACATTTTTGGAGTAATCTGTGGTGGATATTCTCGCCTAGACAGAAAAATTTGTGGTTAACAACTGTGCACAGTTCTATTGTAAAATATACAGTGCTGCTTAGTACATTACTTCTACCAGTTATTCTTTGTGGTTTTACAGCTCAAATTATGAGAAAAACACTGCTTCCTTATTAGATAATTCACAAAATATGTCTGACATAACACCTAAAATAAAATCCAAGCTTTTCTATTAATTCTTGCCAAACGTTCACATCCTGTGGTAATACAACTAGAGAAGATACTTACAAGAAAGGAGATTCTAACTAAATACATGACAAAGAATAGAGATACAGTTTAGCACTGCTTATTATGAGCACCAATATAGGATTAAATACTAGAAGCAAGAAGAGAAGCTGCTTCTGTTATGAGATTACAGAGTTATCAAATAAAGAAGGGAAATATAGGCATTGATTCAGTTACTACAGAATTATATCTCCTCATGTTTGGCAGGAGAAAAAATTACTGTAAAAGCACTACAATCAGTTCTCAGGGAGTCAGGTAGTGTTTGCTGTAAATATTAAAACTTTAGGCCTGCTTTTGAGAGGAATTTCATAATCACACTCTTATTGAGCTGTTTGATAGACTTAAACACAACAAAAACAGCAAACAGGTATAACACAAAATGTAACAGCAATTATATAATCATTCAAAGATTATAATCAAAGGCTACTTAAAATATTACACATAATTCCATGAACTAGTTTTTCAATGAATACAAGTGGAACACATTTAGAAGACTGAAGAGGAGCATTATGAAATTTGCACAGAGAATTATGCACAGAGCATTATGAGATTTTTTTTTAAATAGAAAAAGTACTTTAGTGAAATTTCACTAAAGCAACTGAACGCTGCCTTAAACACTCACATTCTTCTACATACGGATGTTTGAATTAAAAAAAAACACACCACAAACACTCAGTACTTAACTTATCTGAAAGAAATAAGCAGTCTCAGAAGCCTGGATCTAAAGAACATCTTATAACATCCAAATAGCACAGGAAGAGTGGAGGTGTCAGTCATTATGCAATGATGTACACAAATCACTTCATAAAAAAAATATCTCTCAGTAAGCAGTGTTATGCAAATAGTTAT